>JBBPBT010000888.1:835312-862358 GCA_037974875.1 Cicer bijugum | reverse complement strand
ATTAAAAAAAAAACAGTTTGATCTTTACATCATAAGAAAATCTTTAAATAATTTATCCTGCATCAATTTTGGTCAATTAATAAAAAAAATTTAATTCAGTTTTTTTAATTGTTTCACATATTATTTAAATTTGTTAACTTTTTTCTATATATTAAATTGTTGTATTTTTTAATTATTATTATTTTTTATTTATTTATTGACAAAATAATAAATATTACAAAAAATTCACACAAGTATAAATTAAATTTAAATAAAAATATAATTTTAATTAATATCAACTATATCAATTAAATTAAGATTTAAAATTTATTAGAAATTTAACAGTTTCATTTTGATTATTGTTTATCTCTTTCCACGGCAAAAGTTTAAACAGACATTAAATTTTTCAGATGAATTTTTTAAAGACTAAAAAGTTATTTTAACTTTTAAAAGGGGTAAATAAAATTTCACAATTTTCCTAACGAAATAAAATTAATTTGACAATGAATTTTTGATTATTATTTATGCCGGTGAAAGAAGAAGCGTAGTGCGCGAGAACAAAACAAAACAGTGTTCCTTGTTTCTTTACCTTTCTTCCTGTTCCAAAAACCACACTCAAAAACCAAAACCAAAACCAAAGTTTCGAACTTTGGAACTTGAATTCACTCACTCTCATGTCTTACCTTCATCACTCATACCCTTTTGAAGATGATTTCTATGATGAAATTGATGACCCTGAATTTGATGGTGTTATTGAAGATATTGCTGTTGATGAATATGAAATAGTTACATTTCTCAATTTTCTCTCAATCTTTTCTTGATTTTTGATTTCTTTTTGTATTTTTTTTAGTTTTTTATTTGTTTGTGTGTATTCATTATTTTTTTTTTATAATCATTTATGTGTATTCATTGAATTGATAAGGAAATTAATTTTTTTTTGTTGTTGTTGATGATTTTGATTGGAATAGCTTACTAAGGTGACTGATACATCAGCTGCACAAGCAAGGAAGGGGAAAGACATTCAAGGAATTCCATGGGAGATGTTGAATATCAACAGAGACAGTTACAGAATAACAAGGCTTGAACAGTATAGGAATTTTGAGAACATTCTTGTATCTGGTGAAACTGTTGACAAGGTTTTGATTTTGTTTTGCGTGTTTTTCATTTTAGCCCTTTTTCAATTTTTGAGTAGGTATTGTCAAACAGTGGCTATAGCAGCGGTTTAATACAACTGAATTTGAATAAATTGTTACTTTTTTGCGATACGCGATTTAATACAACTGATTTTGTTTTGTGTTGTCAAATAGCCGTTATTGCGGTGCTATAGTGTTGCAAGGTAGTAGAATTTGATCAATCTGCTAATTTTTTCGATTGGCAACAGTAGTTTGAGATTGTGTATTTTTTTATTTTGTTGTGTTTTTCCTTTTTGCCCTTTTTTTTCATTGGTCGAGTGTTGTCTAATAGTTGCTATAGCAGTGTTATAACACAACAAAATTTGAATGAATTGTTACTATGTCGTGATACGCTGTTTAATTCCAAGTGTTATCAAATAGCGTTATTGCGATGCTATAGTGTTGTAATATAGTAGAATTTGAACAAACTGTAATTTTTTCGGCAATTGACAACACTGGTTTAAGTTTGTTAGGAGGCAGGGAAGTAAGTAGCATCAGAAATTGTTTGACTAATATTTTGATGCTTAAAAAGTTTATGTTTGTTTTGTTTTGTGTCTCAGGATTGCAGTAAAGTGGAGAAGAGTGGAAAATACTATGACTTCTTCTATAATACAAGGATGGTTAAGCCTACCATCCTTCATTTTCAGGTTTGTTAATTTTTTTCTTTCATATGCTTTAAGAATCTAATTATTCTTTTTGTATTTTTGAATGACTAATATGTATTTAGTATTGTTTGATGATTGATGAAAGTATATGACTTGAAAGTTGAAGTTTATGCATGCAAATATATGTTATTTTTAGCGGTTGTCCGTCATCACTGATTTATCAAAATGTTGTCGCTTGTGCGGCTGTTTCGTGTTTTAGGGCTGCACTAATTATTGTGCCATCTTTTCGAAAAGAAATCCAAAGATTCTTAACATTAATTATTGTACCTAATATTTAGTGTTGTTAAATAGTAGTGCTATAGTGTTATAGCGTATTGAAATTTTAATAAATCATAATTGTTCTGTGTGATATGCTATTTAATACAAAATGTTTTTGAATAACGGCTATAGAGGTGTTATAGAATTGCCGTACAATAGAATTTGAACAAACAACTTTTTCTGTGATCTGTGATTGACAACACTAATACTATACTGAGGAAGTTCGATTGGAGCTCTTTCATTGATATATAACTCAAATTGCTTGTCCATTTGCAGTACAGATAACAGTAATATTTCTTTTTATATATTTTACGATTCTAGAAGATAGGTTTTGCCTAGTTTTTTACTTAATTTGCAAGCTTGATGATATTACTGAGGAAAATTTTAGCCTGACGATGGTTATTTTTGCAAGATGCAGCTGAGGAACTTAGTATGGGCTACTTCAAAACATGATGTATACCTTGTCTCCAACTACTCAATTATGCATTGGTCATCATTAAGTGGCAACTTGTCCGAAATAATAAATTTCGCTGGCCATGTAGCACCTACGGAGGTAATGCAGTCGAGTCTCTTACGCAATCTTGTTAGTATATAGAGAAAGTAAGTAAGAATCTATTTGATTTTTCATGTTTAATTGTAATGTTGTCAAATAGCAGCTATAATGTCGTGGAATTTGAATAGATCGTTATTGTTCTATGATACGCTGTTTAATGAAGGTGTTGTCAAATAGTGGCGCTATAGCACTGTAGCGTAGCGGAATTTGAATAAACCACTATTTTCCGCAATCCAAGATCGATAGCGCAGTTTATTGATGCAAGACTTACTTAGAACTCCACAATTTCTCTATTGGGATCATAAGAAATCTGCAGCTGTTCACTATACATGTGTGATTAATGAAGCTGGAAAAGTTAACATGGTTAATTTGAGAAAATACTTTTGTGAAGAGTGTTAAATAGAGTTAATCTTATCTTTGTTTGGTCTTTCAGAGATGTCCAGGAAATCTGTTGGAAGGATTTTCACAGACGCAGATTAGCACATTGGCTGTCAAGGATAATTTTCTTGTTGCTGGTGGCTTCCAAGGAGAGCTTACTTGTAAGGTAAGTCCATATGACTTCTGCCTTATCACGTTCCTAGTTCTTTCGGCTTCAAATACTTCATCGATTAATGGCACTACTTTATGCATTTGTGTATCCAACGGTTGGTTTTCTATTCTATATCCAGTGAGAGGAATATCTTATTGTGAAAGATGAGATAATTAAATAATAACCCTTAGATTAAAATCCAAGGTTTGGATAAATTTATTTTGGAAACACTGCAAATCTTCTATTTTTCTCGTCTGCACAGCTTCGTTGTTTAGTGGCACCATGACTCTGTCCGTTGTTTCATCTCGTTCAGTCTCTCCAGTGCTGCCCTGTTTCGCGACTAGGACCCAATTTGTTGTATTTCAGAATAACCTCTCAATATTTTTTTCAATCTGATACATAACTAACAACTCGTGAAGGTTTCATTTGAATGCCAACAAGGGTCTTAAAGGGATGAGCCGGCTGAGTTAAATTATTTTATCGTGATCCACTTTGCAAGTTAAGTCGGTGACTAAACAAGGAAATCAATTTGTCGCTATATCAATATATGATGGGTATTTCAGCTATTTTCCGCTGTGATAAAAATGTTATCCAATATGACTGGAAGACGGCACAACAGACATATAGTAAATGGGAGAGCACGAGGAGGAAGACTCATGTCTACCGGAAAGAAGAAAGGCCACATTTGCTTTTAAATCAAATTTAATTTATCGGAGCAGTTTATATTAATCCAAGGGTCATTATTTAAGGCACCAATCATGTTGATAATCTGTTTTTCCAGTTGTATTTTATTTCTTTACTATTATGTTTTCCACTCTATCTTTGTAGAATATATTATTGAATGCAACTTATAACATCTATATTTAATGCAGCGTTTGGATAAGAAGGGAGTAAGCTTTTGTACGCGGACCACACATGATGATAATGCGATATCAAATGCAGTTGAAATATATGAAAGCCTGAGGTATTTCTTGGAGCTTGCGTCTTCATTTGTCTCAGTTTGGAATGTTGTGTCTGACTTGTAAACTTTTTGCAGTGGTGCGACTCATTTTATTGCTTCCAATAACGATTCTGGCGTGCGAGAATATGACATTGAAAAGTTTCAGCTTTTGAATTACCTTCAATTTCCTTGGCCGGTGAATGTAAGCATTCTTTAACCATTCTGAGTAATGCAGTTCATTTTTTCAGTAATTGAAACAATACAAGAATCTTGATTCAAAATCTAATATATTGATTAGAATGTAACATAGCAGAATCAAGTAAAAACCAAATTGTATTGAATTTCACTAGATTCTCTATCTTTTAGATTTCATTAGTTTGTCAAACGGGTTCATTTGCATTCACAGATTCCACGAACTTCATTTATTTTTTATTTATGTTTCTTATCAGTTGTTAAATCCAGTAATTTGCTGTTTAGATTGGATAATTTGCTTGACTTTTTAAAAATATTTGTGATTTTAATTTAAATATATACTGTCTTGATTTGAAAGTATTTTCTCTTGTAGCACACATCGATCAGTCCTGACCGCAAAATAATGACTGTTGTTGGAGATAACTTAGATGGACTGCTAGTAGATCCTCAAAACGGGAAGGTATGCAGTTCCTCTTCATTCGGTTATTGGATTTTTATTTTTTATTTTCATTTAAGTCACTGTTTGGAAAATATTCTATTGATGTCTTCATTATTAACTTTCCTTGGTATTATAATTTTCCATGCATTTGCTGATGAATAAATCCTTTGATTTGGATTTTGTTTCTCATAACTTTATGCTTCTGATTTTTTTCCTTCTTTTTATTGAGTGTGAGATTGATATATATGATTATGAAGATGATTAGTTTCCTATTGGGCTTGGCTTCTTAACTTTCTATTGAATTATTGATATTAAAATGGAAAATATTTTGCAGTTATTTCTAACCATCAATATAATTCACAAGGTTGTTCTCATTCATTTACATTATAAGTGGCTTATGATTTTGTCACACCCAATTTTTTTGACACTACAACCATGGTTATCAGTATCTTACCATACATGTAGTTGTAACTCGATTTGATACTAAAGTGAATCCAATCGACACAAATCTCTAGTATTGACTTCGTATCTATTTGAACATGAATCTCATCTAGAATCCCGATTCATTGTAATGAATCACTACCTAAGCATAGTATAGTCAACCACTTTTTTTGTCCACTTTTTATAACCAACCATTTTTCTTTTGTCACTTGGTATATGAATCGAATCTTGAATTATTTTGAGGTTTCCATATGTTATATCAACTTATATTTTTGTTGTCACTTTTGTACTTAAAAATGACATTTTTATAGACAAATTTATTGTATGATCCATAACAAGATTTGATTCATGATTCAGAGAATAGATCTTCCGATTCACAACTTGTAAAGGCAGTGTAAAAGTTTGTGGGTATAAATGCAATTCAAATCCTCGAATGAGAGTTGTGTAAAGATAGGATAGAACAGGGACGTAATAAAGTTATCCTATACTGTGAAAAACTTTTACTAACATGTTTGAGACTTGTTGATATTGTAGACTATCGCCACTCTTGTCGGTCATAAGGATTACTCTTTTGCATCTGCATGGCATCCTAACGGACACACATTCGCAACTGGGAACCAAGACAAGACATGCAGAGTATGGGATGCTAGAAACGTGTCATCTCCTATCGCCGTTCTCAAGAACAACCTCGGGGCCAGCCGGTCCATTCGGTTTTCTTCAGACGGTCAATTCATGGTCGTTGCTGAGCCTGCTGATTTCGTGCATGTTTATAATACAAAGGCGAATTACGAGATTAGTGAAGAGATTGATTTCTTTGGTGAAATTTCTGGGGTATGTCTTAGTCCTGATGATGAGTGTATGTATGTTGGAATATGGGACAGGACTTATGCTAGCTTACTACAGTATAATAGGAGGCACTCATATCATTATCTTGATTCTTACTTTTGATCTTTTTTTTCTTCTTCTTCTTACTTTTGGATATTGTTACTTTATAGAGCATTGTGAGATTCTAGATACTCACATTTACTTAACCTTTTGATTTTGGTAGTACCTATATTTTGGTAGTACTTTTGTGTAGGTTATAAGTCAGTCTTCATCTTGGATTTCTGAACTTTTGATGTGAATGATAACAGAATTTTTTTGGAAATTTCTTTTTTTTTTTTGAAGTTTTATTATTCTCTAAATTACTTTATATTATAGCAAGTCGGAGGAATATGATTCAACAAATAATTCTTATGAGCACTCCTTTTGTGTTTGATTGACAAATGTTTTACTTTGATGCGTAACATTCACAACTGGTACTATAAAGTACTAATACTTTACATTAAATGTGTGTCTCAGTGTCTAACACTTGTACATCAATCCTATTTACTATCTTAAATTGAATTTAATCCGACTTTACTAATGCTCCAACTCGACCTTGCGGTCCTACAAATTAATGTTTTTTTTTTAATGATTTGTTGGTTTAGAGCATACCATGTAAATTCCTCCCATGGCGGGATGCAAGACATAAAATTTTGCTCCAGAAAGGAATATTTTTTTTTCTTTCAAATTCTTCTTTGTGATATAACTTTCTTTCCGGATTTTTTCCTTGAAACATAATATCCCGTTTCTTTCTTTTTTCAAATGGAAGACATATTGATAAGAAAGAAGATTGATACACAAAGGATCTATTCTCCTCTTAGAGCATTCTTTAGTTCATATTTTTAAGTAAAATAATTTCATAAAGCTCCTAAAAGAAAGCTCTATTTGAACTACATATGACTAACAAATTACAATAACAAGAATAAATAGAAGCAACTGAACCAATTTACTGGTTGGAATTTGTATTTGTTTTTAGTACACCAACATGGATGATATAGGGCATTTTAGTTGGTTCTGTTTATTTATGTTTTTGCATCATGTTTTTAGAAGGAATCATTTTTGTTTTTATTAAATTACTATATCATTTTTCAACAAACTAATTTTTGTTGTTGTAAACTCAAGAAATTAGTTTCAAAAATGAAAAAAGAGCATCATCGTGTGTATGGGGTGGGGGGAGATTGAGGCCAAGATCCAAGGGAAGTGAGAAGGGGAGGTGCAGCAGTAGGATCAGGAGGTGCGGAGAGGAAACTATATTTTGGTAAGAAGGTATTTTGATATAAAGACAAAAGTTGGAATGTGGGTGTGGATAGGAAAATTGGATAGTGGAGGTAGCACGTCAAGGAAGAGGTACATTAACAAGAAATTGCGTACTATAATGGTGGCCCAAATTAAATTGGGTTCTATTCAGTATTTCTTTTTTAAAGTTCTATTTAATGACTATTGGTTTTTGTAAACCCCCCCACCCCTTTCCATTTAAACTTCTACCCTCAATTTAATGTTTTTTGAGTGGAATACCCAAAATATTCTTAAAAAACAGTAAAAAAGTCAAAAAAAAAAAAAATCAAAACAACCGTACCCCACAATTGAAAAATCCGGAAAAGTGAGTTTTGATAGAAAAAAGTTTTTACAGGAAATTTCAAAGATTGAAATTTTCGGTAGTTCAAAGTACATACCGGAAATTTCGGAAATGAAATTTCAGGGAAGGTCACCGGAAAATTGAAAAATTCGGTAGTTCAAAATCAATACCGGAAATTTGAAATTTCCGGATGGCTTACCGGAAATTTCATTTTTGAAATTTCCGGTATGTATTTTTCACTACTGGATTTTTCAAATTTTCGGTTTCTTTACCGGAAATTTCACCCCTTTTGAAATTTTTGGTACACTGACTTTTTTTTTTCTAATTTTTTTTTATTGAATTTTGTTAGTGAGGACCAGAGGAGCAAAAACTGACGGTGATCATTCTCGGGTTCGGCCTCCTACACAATCAAATCAGAGAGCTGCTGTTGAAAAAAGGAGAAAGAGGAATGAGGAACGGCAGGCGCCCCCGGATGAGCAGCCCCAGGATGAACAGCCCCAACAAAATCCTATGTTCGACGCAGAACAGGATGACCAGCCCCAGTATGAGCAGCCCCAACATGATCATGTGTTTGATGTTGAACATGATTAGCAGCAACAACTGATTGATGATGAACATGTTCAACAACACCAGCCTGAAGAACCCATGTTTCCTGGAGGTTCTTATGATCTTTCTGTCCTTAGAGATTATGAGCATCATATTGCAATTAATGTGTGAAATGGACAGGTTAGTAAATAATTTATTTTATTACATATTATAATATATTTCTAGTATAGGTTATTTTATTACACATTATAATTTATTTGTAGTTATAAGATTATTTGTAGTTATAACATTATAATTTATTACACATTATAATTTATTTGTAGTTATAATATATTTTTAATTGTGCGTTATTTTTAATTAAACAGGATAGACGTGCCTTAAAAGTGGTTTCAAATGGCAAAAAGCAAGACAAATTCATTGATATTAGATATCAATTACCTGCTGAAATAGATCATTGGATTAATATATCTGGATTACGTCCTCTGAGAAGATGTAGTTTGCATATGATTGACGATAATATGATATCTGCTTTTGCTGAGAGATGGCACACAGAGACTAGTTCATTTCACTTGCCATTCGGTGAAATGACTATTACTCTTGACGATGTCAGGGGTCTTTTGAGCATCCCATATACTGGAGAGTTTTTCACACCTCCCGCAAATGTCAATGAAGATTTGGCAATTGCTGCTGCTGTTCAGTTGTTGGGAGTTGCATATGATGAAGCTGTGACTGAGGCTAGGACTAATAGAGGGGCCTCTTATAGTTTTGAGTGGTTGAAAGAGGTATTTTTTAAGAAACTTCATGAACGTAGATATGACTGTACATCTAGGGCATATCTACTTCATTTGGTAGGGTGTACCATTCTGACTGATTAAAGTTTTACACTTGTATCTGCAAAATATCTCTTTCTATTTCAAGATCTTGATAGTTGTGGTAAATGGACATGGGGACCGGCTGCACTTGTTGTGTTATATGACTATCTTAGAGATAGTACATTGCCTGCAACCAAACAGATTGGAGGATATTATGTTAGGGGTCTTTTGAGCATCCCATATACTGGAGAGTTTTTCACACCTCCCGCAAATGTCAATGAAGATTTGGCAATTGCTGCTGCTGTTCAGTTGTTGGGAGTTGCATATGATGAAGTTGTGACTGAGACTAGGACTAATAGAGGGACCTCTTATAGTTTTGAGTGGTTGAAAGAGGTATTTTTTAAGAAACTTCATGAACGTAGATATGACTGTGCAGCTAGGGCATATCTACTTCATTTGGTAGGGTGTACCATTCTGGCTGATTAAAGTTTTACACTTGTATCTGCAAAATATCTCTTTCTATTTCAAGATCTTGATAGTTGTGGTAAATGGACACGGGGACCGGCTGCACTTGTTGTGTTATATGACTATCTTAGAGATAGTACATTGCCTGCAACCAAACAGATTGGAGGATATTTATCTTTATTTCAGGTACTATTATATTTATTATACTTATCATTATTTTTTTAATTATTTGATCACCTTAATAATTTTACTACATTTCAATTATTTATAGACTTGAATTTATGAACATTTTCCTGATATTTGTAAACGGGATATGGATGAACATATTTCCTCGATGCCACGGATGTTTCGTTGGACTGCAAAACAAACATTAGGGAGTGTTGCATATTACAGGGCAAAGTTGGATGCTTTGAGGGATACTGATATCATCTGGGCACCGAATTACGATGAGAACGCTGTGACACGATTTCAGTCTGTGTCATTATTTACTAGATACATACTTTGGTGTTTCACAATGGTTCCGTATTTATCAGAGAGGTGCATACGACAGTTTGAGTATACTCAGCACATTCCTCCTACACCACCGATGCTTGTTGCACGTGATGTCGACGTTGAATGGAGTATGTACCAGAATTCTGTACGATCACTTCGAGCTAAATTGCACCCAGCTGCATATCCACATGAGTGTGTTGAGGGATACATCCAATGGTATTATAGGATATCTCATCCTCGGATGATCCCTTATGTTGCTGCATACGCTGGTCCTAGTTATGATGCTGATACTGGTCCTGGTCCTGGTCCTGATGCTGGTCATAGTCATGATGCTGGTCCTAGTCATGAAGCTGGTCCCGATACTAGGTGTACACGGTGTCATGCAGTTGGTGGTCTTATACAGCAGAGTTTAGATTTACATATCGGTGGTCCTGAAGATCAGATGCGTGTCTTATTAGAGAGAGCTTTACACATTTCTAGAGGAGGAGATTATCAGTAGTATTATAGTTGTATTATTCAGACTTATGTTATTATTCGCGAGTTATTTGTTATTGAGACTTATTTTATTAGCGACTTATTCAGACTTATTTAGTTAGTTATTTATTATTTAGACTTTATTAATTAGCGATTTATTTATTATTCAGAGTTATTATTAGCGAATTATTTATTATTCAGAGTTATTATTAGCGACTTATTTATTATTCAGAGTTATTATTAGCGACTTATTTATTATTTAGAGTTATTATTTGCGACATTAAATTTCAAACAACATTTAAATTAAAGCAACATACAAATTAAAGTGTCAATCATATCATTTAAAACAACATACAACTCAAAAGTGTCAATCTTCTACCAAAGACATATAATCTGAATTATTTTCTAAATCTAAAGAACCCCAATGTTGTAGATGTCCTGCATAAGCGATAGCCCATGATGTAGACTCATCGCTACGATGCTTCTTCCAATGCCATGCAAGTGGAGTTAACGAACATGCATATTTCAATTTAACTTGAATCCAATGATTTTCGTTAACAAAACCAATGCTGATAACACGATCACGTGACAAATCTCCATTATGTGCACCCCTCAATGGGAAAAAGTCAAACAAAAAGTTTTTGCTAATGTAACAAGAACGAGATTATATTTTGTTGCTATCACGTAACCCATATCAGGAATGGTCATCCACTTCTTGTTACCTTGGTTTTCCAACTTAGTTACAAGTAAAGACTCTGTCACTTCTTGCAAACGTTCCTTGAATAATGCAACATATAAATCAGGTTTGAATTTAATCTCTATATACAACTGTCGACGTATAATGCTCCAGTATTCTTCACCATGACCAAGTAAAGCAGCAATAGCAAGATATCCACAGTTTCCATCTGCTTTAACATTAACTATGTCTTCAATATATGGATGAATTAAAGAAGGAAACTCGTGGAAATATTTTTTAACCTGATGGGAGACTTGTTTGGATGTTTGATGGGAGACTTGTTTGGATGCTTGATGGGAGAATTGTTTTGATGCTTGCTGGGAGACTTGAGTATCAGCATGCTCAAAGTATGATGGATCGCGATATACGTCATATCCCTTCGGCTTATTGCCTTTTTTTCTTAACACCACATTTTGTTTTGATTTTATCCACTGGTGCACACATTGATGTTGTCTCCGGATATGCTATTTCACGCAACTTGCTCTTTAATGCCCTTCTTCCAGCAACATTAAGTGTTTTCCATGTTTTCCAAATTATATTCATCTCCGATGTAATGTCCAACTCTGAATCATTTGTCAACTGTTCATTCTCTTGATCATTATTCAAGGTTAATTTCCTCCAATGTATATGAACAACATCTAATGGGATTGGAACACCTTCCATCTTGTATCGTGCTAAATCACACGCACAAGGTAATCCATGAGTCTTTCTAAGTATACAACAACACACATCTTTATCATTACCGACATAACTGACTCTCTTGTATTCTTCAACAATATCACCTAAGGTTTTCTTGGATACCACCCAAGTCAATTTCTTAAAGAATGGATTGTTGTGTATATGCTCTTTGCGACCCTTACTTATCTCAAATGAACCTTTGGTCTTAATAATTTGATACTTCAACATGTCATTCATACCATTCCATGCCTTACAAAAATCTCTTTTATTGTGTTCCAAAAATCACTTCAATGACCAATGAGCAGACTCAACCCTAATATTTAAACAAAAAAATATTCAATTAATCATATATCATGTATAAAATAAAATACAAAATGTGAAGTTTTAATGACATACCTATTAGTCGTAGTATTTCCTAGATGTAATACTCGATTGGTCCATGCTTCAACAAATCTTTCCTTATGAGGATTCAACCATGTGTCTCGGACGTAGTAAAAAAAAAAATATTATCGACACATGCTTGCTCAAATATTTGCAAAAGTTCCTCGTACTCATTCTCTTCAGAACAATAAACAATTTTCCTCCACAACTCAAGAATGGGTTCTTGCATGTCTTTGTTTAATATATACTGTTTGCATTTGACTCCAACATTTTTGTTAATATGAAGTTGGAAAAGTAAATTTGTTGAAGATGGAAATACAACTTTAATTGCATTCATTAAAGCAAGTTCTCTGTCAGTGACAATCACCTGAGAAAATGACGTGTTTGAAACAAACAACTATTTTAACTTCTCCAATGCCCACCAAAAGTTGTCTTGACGTTCAGAATCCATATAAGCAAATGCAACATTAAATGTCAACCCAGTTGAAGTTACACCAACAATTTCAAACAACGGTAACCTATACTTGTTGGTTTTGTAGGTGTTATCCATGATCAATACAAGAGGGAACATGTTCAGCAAAGTTACGAAATTTGGGTGCGTCCAAAACATATCCCTCACAATGTTGGAGTCCTCATGAGTCCTACTCCAACATGTATATTTCTCAGCTTCAAGTAACTTCAACAAATGTTGCATATCAGTTCTAGATCCCATCAAATTCTTCTTGTATGTACTTCGTCGCTTGTAAATTTGATAGATACTAGTCATATTCTCCGTATCTCGATCTTTCAAATATGACAAGATATGTCTTGGTACAACGTGATATTTTGTCAACTCGTCAACATGTTTCTTATCTTCTTCTGTTAAGCGTCCCATAAATGCATTATTCTCAAAAGTAGCTACTAACTCATGGTTGTGAAGTCCACGGATTAAACTTATAATCCATCATTCATCATTTTTCAGTGGTCTCGATCTAAGTTTAAACGGAAATCCACACCTTTTAGTTGAAGTACCTGTGTCATTTTTATTTGACTTATATTGTCCACCTCAATCACAACCAAGAATTAATTTTGACTTTCTTCCTCTCTTTCCAGTCAGTACGTCTGATCGAGTAACGATAACTACTACTCGATTTTGTCGACCTATCACTCTTGTCCATGATATGACAGCTTCTCGTGACTCAAAAATTTGATCAGTTGTAAATGCTTCAGTTAAATCTATAAATACTGGTTGTGCGTTTTCCATCCCTATTTCAAACAAAAAAATTCAAATAAAATAACAAACAAATTCAAAAAAAATTCAAAAAAAAAAAAAATAATAATAACTACCGGATTTTTGAAATTTCCGGATTGACAACCGGAAATTTCAAACGATGAAATTTCGGTGAACAAAAATAAACTACCAGATTTTTCAAAATTTTTGAAATTTCCGGTAGCTTCCGGAAATTTGAAATTTCCAATATTCAAAATACAACTACCAGAAATTTCAATGTTCAAATTTCCGGTATTACATATAACTACCGGAAATTTCGTTTACTAAAATTACTTACCGGAAATTTGAAGTTATTAAAATATATTTATATTCCGACAAATTCAAATTTTTAGTTTGATAAAATTTTGAAAAACTTAGATTTGAATTTGTTGGAACAATGTCCTATTTGTTTGAAAAATTCTTATTTTATTTTAATTTAATCAACCAACGAATATATGTTAATAAAAATAAAATTTAATATATTATTTTTAAATAAAAAATAAAATACTTCAAATAATTTTGAATTTAAAAAAACACGTGTATACATTACGGGAAAAACTTTGAATTTGTCATAATATATAAATAAATTTTGAATAATTCAAATTTTGAGTTTGTTAAAATGGTCTTTTCTGTTGAAAATTTTGAGGGTAAGTTATTTGGAACTTTAAAATAATTTTTTTTAATGTCATAAAGAAAATAAGAATGTTTATTAAATCTTGACTTGAATTTTTTGTTAATGTTACAGAGAAAATATTTGTTTTTTAATGTCATAGAGAACAAAAAATTGTTTTCAATATGTAGTGGATTTCAAGTGAATGAGAGAGAAAATTTCACATAATTAATTATTAGTAGCTAATCTTAGCCATGAAGTACTAACAAAATTAAGGGTGAGTTGGAGTATCTTTAATGAACATATCATACTTAAAAGAAGTAGATAGTGTGATAACATTACTTTCTTAAAGTATTTAATCTCTTATGTTTGAATATGTTCGAATATTTTTTAATGTTTTTTTAATAACACACAAATGAGTTAAATAAATCACTAAATCGATTAGATTTTACATGTTCAATTATTTTAATATTGATTAATAATATTTGTGGTCTAATAGCTCGATCACAAATTGTGTAGTGGATATGATGACGTCCTAAAATATTTAAGGTTTTAAGTTTAAATTGACTGGACAATTTTATGATGTTTTTTTTAATAGCACATGCTAATGAGTTAAAGAACTACTTAATTGGTCTTTTTCACTAGGTTTCTTCAATTCAACATTTTAACATTGGTTTAATAACATTTGCGATCCAATAACTCGATCGGACCGACAAAATATCTGATTCCAAGTTCAACCAATCTAATTTAGATTTTTTGAACTTTAATTGCACGCATCCTTAGAGAATATTCCTCAAAACGTCATTGATAAGGTGAGATTGAAGGATCAATCATTTAAATTAAAGGTCTTCTTAAATTTGTTTCAATACAAGATGCTCTAATAGAGCTACAACGTGATATAGTTTTTAGTTCTAGACTTTCAACTTTATTATACCACCTACATTCACATAAAACTATCAGCATAAAATCTAATAAAATTAAGATAATTGCAAAATTTAACAAATTAAAGCTTTAAATCTAACTTATTATAATATTGACACTTGAAGCATAAACTATCATATCTAAATCCTATTAAGTTCTCCATGTATCTAACCTTAACCCTAATCCATAATACGTACGATCTTCGACTTAATTCCACCCTAATTTGTCAAAATCACATGCATTAAATTCAATCCCCATATTTAATGCATCACATGTACCATGATATCTTTGACCCATCTTATTTAATGCATGTGTATTAAGTAAACTTACTACCGAGGATGAAGTTATTTTTAATGCATTGGAATATCATTTTTTTATCTCTGTATCGAGTTGTGCAATCGTGCATTGACAACTCTAATCTATACCTAACATTAACAACAAGTTGTGTGGTTCTAATACATGTGCATTAACTTCAATTGTCAAATTAAATGTATTATGTGTATCATAATCATACATTAATATTAAGAAAACTTATTATCGAGGCATGTGTTATTGTTAATGCATAAAAACTTAAAATATTTTATTCACGTACGAAGTTGCATCAAAATCTAACCATAATCCACACACAATCTCCTACTTAATCCCACCCTACTCTCACCAAAACAATATGCATTAAATTCAACTATCATATTAAATGCATTGATTGTGTGTCCTATAATAATTGAAGTATTAAGAAAATATATTATCAAAGCGAGTGTTAATAATGCATTGGAATTCAACAACTATGATCCTCGTATGGCGTTGCGTGTATTATTGACGCAATAATAGTTTGAATCTATATTGTGTATTAACTACAAATCACGTGAATCCCATCAATTTCACCAAAATTGTGTGCAATTAATTTCATTAGTAAAATTAAATGTCTTTGCACATATTACCAATGCTAGATTTGCATGAATTTATGTTGTGCATTAATTATCAAAATTGTGTGTAATAAACTTAAGGAGCCAAATTATATATCTTTCGTGTACAAAAGATGAATGGTTATGCATTGGTACTAAGTTGATTGCATTATCGATGTAGAAGTTTCTTGAATCGATATTGTCAATTAACTACAAATTGTGCAACTCCCGTCAATTCTACTAAAATCATGTGTAATTAACTTCAATATCTAAATTAAATTTCTTTTTTGTATACTAAAGATGAATGATATGACCATGCGTTGGTATTAAGCAACGAGATTACTAAGGTGAAAGTTGTTTGAATTTCTGATGTGCAATACCTATAAACTACGTGAATCAAGACATGGAAGATGAAACTCAGTTATCTCATCACTTTTAATTGTAGATAGGTAACAACATAACCACATTTTTAATGAAAAATGTTGTATAGAGGTTATCTACAACTATTACTCACTTAATCTCTTCTACAAACATTTAATATGACACATCAAAATGTAGACATGACTTTTTTATTAAAAAGTATAAAGTCTTGAATTTGTCTAACCTTTTTATTTTATTTTCTGTCATAGCCCTTTTGATTCAAATGATTTAGCCAACTACTTACATGTTGAGACAATCTTTGTAATTATTTAAATCATGTAGTACAAGTTCAATTCATAATCTCCCCTTAGATGTGGAAATTTTACAAGTACTATTATTTTAAATATAAATATATTAGTGCAAACTCTTTTGGCTAATATATATAAACCTGCTTTATATCTCGACAAATTCAAGCAACTTATAATGAGTTATTGATATTTTTTTGCCAAAAAATACACATCATTTTTTAAGTTTAGCTTAATTCCTGATTTAAGTTACATTATGTTTGCAGTGTTAGTCATTTATCTCAATTTTGACAACAATTAGTACAATTAAAAGCTTCGTATCATTTGAAATTCTACCAAATACTGCAATAATATGTCTCACATACTAATCTTTCAGAAAAAATTCATCAAATATTATAAATGGTATATATTTTTTGATTTCCCTACAACAATTTAAATCTTTATATAGCGTTGGAAACAAGATAATTGTAAGACCCGTAATTTTAAATCCTAAGTTATACAATTTTAGGGTATTTTGTGTTAAATTGCTTAGGCTTTTAACCCAGTTTTCGGTATTTAGGTCGAAAATATACTTTTGGAAATTGGATGAAAATTATTTGTCGAAGATTAATTTATTTGGGTTTCGAAGAATTTAATTCTGGGCGGTTTTGTTCAAAATATCTCAGGTTGCTGAAAATTGTATTTGACAATTGAGTTCCGACGAGAGTAGATATTTTTATCAAAATAGTTGGAGATGTGAGTGAAGTGATGGATGTGAGAGTTGTTAGATATTTATTGGTTTAAGTTTAATTATTATATATATATATTATTATTATTATTATTATTATTATTATTATTATTATTATTATTATTAGTAATATATAAGTATATGTTTGGAAGGAAAAGAGGAAAAAGGAAATGGAAAGGAAAAGAAAGGAAATATAAAGGAGAGAAAAACAAGGGAAAGAAAGAAAAGGAGAGAAAATGAAATTTTCCCTTCTTCTTCCTCTGGCCGCGAGAACCTTCCCTCTCCCTTTTTCTTCATTCGTTGGTTTTGCTTCCTTTTTCTTTCTTTGGCTTCAAGAATAGAAACCCAAGGCTTAAGGGGTAAGAAAGCAAAGATTTCTCAGCTTCATACTTCCTCGTTGTTTCAAAAATGAAGAAAAACGGTATTAGGGATTCAAATACAAACCTCCCCATTTCACCTAGATCTAAGCTTCGTTTCAAGAAGTGATAGAAGGGAAGGTTGCTCACCTCCGTGCTACGGTGCTAGTGGACCAACTATGGAAGCGGCTTTGCGAGCGGAAAATTTACCGGATTTACTCACGGTGCCGTAATTGCACGTGAAAGCTAACGCGAAGGTAAGGGCTCCTTCCAAACTTTTAGTTTGTATTTAGGGACTTATCTATGGTTGTGTGGAAAAGAATATGGTTAGGGTTAAAGTAATGTTTCGTGGAAAATGAATTTTAAACTCATTTATGTATGATTTTTAGTATATGAAACTTGTTGTGTTTGAGTGATGGATTGTGTTGATTTGTGTTGTTGTATTTGGCGTGTTCATACTTGATGTTCGTTGATTGATGTGAATTGGTGTGAATCTTGGATTGAATTGGATATTATGTTTGAGTTTGTTTTGTGTGGAATTTGAAAATCATTAAGTTAAATGAGTATTAAGAATGGGGAATCTCTTAATGTCTTGTTTACTTAATGTGTGTTTGTTTGTTTGAAAATCGTTTAAGTTAACTGGGCATTAAGAATGGGGAATCTCTTAATGTCTTGGTTACTTAATGTTGTTTTGAAAATCGTTTAAGTTAACTGGGCATTAAGAATGGGGAATCTCTTAATGTCTTGGTTACTTAATGTTTGTTTTGGAAAACCGTTTAAGTTAAAAGAGTATTAAGAATGGGGAATCTCTTAATACTTCTGTTTGCCTAATGTTTTGTTTTGAAAATCGTTAAGTTAAATGAGTATTAAGAATAGGGAATCTCTTAATATCTGCGTTTACTTAATGTCGTCGTAAAAATGATTTTGTGGAGAAATGAATTGTTGTGTTTTGGCGTGAATTGTATAATAAATTTGTGAATATGTTTGAGTTTATTCTGTGTGGGATTTGAAAACCATTAAGTTAAATAAGTATTAAGAATGGGGAATCTCTTAATGTCTTGTTTACTTAATGTGTGTTTGTTTGTTTGAAAATCGTTTAAGTTAACTGGGCATTAAGAATGGGGAATCTCTTAATGTCTCGGTTACTTAATGTTGTTTTGAAAATCGTTTAAGCTAACTGGGCGTTAAGAATAAGGAATCTCTTAATGTCTTGGTTACTTAATGTTTGTTTTGGAAAATCGTTTAAGATAAATGAGAATTAAGAATGGGGAATCTCTTAATGTCTCGTTTACTTAATATTTGTTTTTGGAAAATCGTTTCAGTTAAATGAGTGTTAAGAAAGGGGAATCTCTTAATGTCTTGTTTACTGGATGTTTTATTGTGGAAATCTTTTAAGTCAAAAGTATATTAAGAATGGGGAATCTCTTAATATGTCTGTTGCTTAATGTTTGGTGTGAAAATCGGTTAAGTAAATGAGTATTAAAAATGGGGAATCTTTTAATATCTGCATTTACTTAACGATCTTTGTAGATAGAGTCAGTGTATGCTCATGCATTTCACTTTGGTAAATTATGCTGACTCGTGATAGGTGGCACCTCGGTAAACGGTACTGACCCGTGATAGGTGGCACCTCGGTAAACAGTACTGACCCATGATAGGTGGTACGTTTACGATTTACGTTTGGTAAGTTGTGCTGACCCGTGATAGGTGGCACCTCGGTAAACAGTACTGACTCGTGATAGGTGGTACGTTTATGATTTACGTTTGGTAAGTTGTGCTGACCCATGATAGGTGGCACCTCGGTAAACAGTATTGACCCGTGATAGGTGGTACGTTTACGACTTACGTTTCTTGGTGAATTGTGTTTGTCCGTGAGAGACTGCACAAGTGTTTGTCGATGAGAGACTGCACAGGGGTTTGTCCGTGAGAGACTACGCCCTGGTGAATTGTGTTTGTCCGTGAGAGACTGCACAGGTGTTTGTCTGTGAGAGACTACACCCTGGTAAATTGTGAATTGTTTGTTCATTTTGTCCGTGTGGATATGGTGTTATAAGTGTTAAGTGTTATGTTTTAGAATTTGGTGATAACATGTTTGATGGCAATACAATTTCGAAACTCATGATGTTGTAGTAATTGTGTTATAAGTGTTAAGTGTTATGTTTTGGAATTTGGTGATAGCATGTTTGATTGCAATACTATTTCGAAACTCATGATGTTGTAGCGATTGCGTTATCAATGCTAAGTGTTAAAATTTGGGATTATGTATGAATGTGATTGAGTTAGTTTATGAATTTTTGAAAGAATACACAGGGAAATCGATTTACCCAATCGATTTGATGAGTTACAGGGGCTCTGTCTTTCACGAAATCGATTTACCCAATCGATTTTGTAATATGTTTTTCAAAACTACTAAAGAAAATCGATTTGCCAAATCGATTGGATTCATTACAGGGGCTCTGTCTTCCACGAAATCGATTTGCCCAATCGATTGGCCAATATAGGGGCTCAGTCTTTCTCGAAATCGATTGCCCCAATCGATTGATGTAAGTCCAGAGTTCAATTTTCACTAAAAACTTTTAGGAAATCGATTTACCCAATCGATTGGCTTAGTGGAAAATCTTATTTTGAGTTTGATAATTGATTGCTCAATTAATTTATCAATGTTTTGTTCAGTTATGTATTACTTATTGGATTGAGAACTCTATTTGATTTCATTTACATTTGGCAAGCATTATATGAACCTTTCGCATATGGAAAATCCTTTTAAGGTGCATGCTTAGTTGAGAGGATATTTTGTGCGTTTAAAAACTTAAATGTTATATGCTAACTGTTAATTTCGGTTGGTGACCCTTTACAACTATTGTGGAAATCTGGGCTTTGACCCTATCGGTTCGTACCCTACGGATGAGAATGTAGATGGGAATGCTTGATTGGAGCTACGTTAGGAGGATCTCACAGGGCGCGTGGAGATCACTCAGGGTGTTTAGTTGTTTTGTAGAATGATCAGACTAGGTTGACACAGAGGGAACATATATCTTTCTTTTGGGTTGCTTTTATTTTAAACTGGAAGACTGTACCACTTTTGTTATGTAAATATTTTGAATTCATATTTTGTGAACTTTTCCGCGGCTTGTAAATTATAATGACTTAATTACTTATCCAAAGGTGTTACCTTATTTATTTTTCTGGTTTATTTTAATTTCTTTTGAAAAAAAAAATACACCATCGCTTAGATAAACGGGGTGTTACAATAATAAAGGTCTACCTATATAATCAATGTCTTTAACTTCCTCCACATGCAACGTAGCTTGGACAGTGAACTTGTTGCAATATTTTGAGTATATCTTAACATTTCATAACAGTAATTTGAGAAAATTTTCAAACTAAAAGAATTGTAAGCGTAATTTAACATATTTAATCAATGTCTTTAACTTCCTCCACATGCAACGTAGCTTGGACAGTGAACTTGTTGCAATATTTTGAGTATATCTTAACATTTCATAACAGTAATTTGAGAAAATTTTCAAACTAAAAGAATTATAAGCGTAATTTAACATATTTTAAAGACTAACAATATAATAAAATGTAGCTTAAATGAAAAAATCGGGATAAAATAAATATAAAGAAACTAAGCAAAAATTGAGCTAAATTTAAAAAATTAAAAATATATTTTTGTCATATTTTTATATTTAAATTTTCCTACGATATAATTATTTTATGTTAATTAATGTTCAAAACTATAAATTATGTTTGCCCTAAAAAATATCATCATCATCATGTCACACAATAGATCTCTCGTGTATCACAATAGTGGACAATCTAGTTCTAATTAAAATTATATCATCGTATTGAACCCAAAACAAAAAATTATATAATCATATTAATTTGTTAATTTTAATACATCATTAAGTATTAGGATTATATTTTAATTTCATATATTTTATATTTATTTTATTAGGAAAGTATAAATTTTTATTTATTATTTAGTTTATATTTGGAAAATATTTAAGAACAACATTCTTAACACATATGTAAACAAATTATAGTAACAAAATATCATTATTCATTTGTATGTGTTTGAGTATTATCATTTGTATCTTGAAAATAATTGCAATAAAAAATATAATTTCATCTCTCATATATCTTATCCTTGGATCGCGCATATAAACGTCTAGTTAACTATAACGAAAACAAAGATCTAGATGATATAGTTTTGAAGGAAAAAGTAAAAGGTTTTGGAAGGCGTTTTAACAAAACAGGGTGTAAGTAGCAAACTTGATCTTTGGGCTTATGCTTAAGTTCTCATACAAGACATTTTGGCCCACAAAATTGTGTCAATTGTTTCATAATTTTAAATCTAAGTAGTAAATATTAAGATTTGTCAATTGTAAATATTACATAAAATATAAATAAGGACTATATGAAACAATTTTTAACAAAGAGATGTTATGTGAACATAAAACTTGACACAAAATAGGACATAAATACACTGAATATGTCAATGGGGTTGACTCTATGAACCCTAATTGCTAATAATATAAAATAAACAAAAGAAGGGAAGGGAGTTGGAAGGGCAGCCGTAGAACCCAAAAGTAAACACAACAACAACCTATCGTTTGACACTAGAGAGCCATAACTGTCCTAGAAAAGTTTATTTGTTTTCGTCCAAATTTCAGTATGTTGTTTTACTCATTTATCTATTCAATTAAACAAAAAATTTCAGATTTTTAACAACCCGAATTTCTCCCTAAAATATCCGATTCCTCCGTTTACAGAAATCCTTATTTTGTATCGTTCTTCTTCACCGTAAGTCCGATTTGAGTGAAACCAACGTCAAAACAACCGTGTGAAAAGTGGCTATATTATCCACTGATTGGGTTTCTGATTTATGATAATTTTCCTTGACCAAATTTCGAATTTAGTTTTTAGAGTATCTTCTTATAATTTATTTTTAACGTTTACCCATAAACTATCGAGTTAGATCGATTGAAGGACAAAGAGTCAATGAACAAAGGTTGTTTGCTCTTAGAATCGTATTCGTGTGTGAAAGCTTCAAAATAAGGTAAGGGGTGAGAGAGCGTTTGAATTCATGTGTATAATATACTATGAGATGAACGGGAAAACCATATTTCCCAACGATTCATCCGGGGCTTGTTACGTACGGCAGTAGCCCTTTGAGAGATAAATTGATTAATTTGAAATATGAAAATTGCGAGATTAAAATGTGAAATAGAAATTTTTATAAGGTGTTGATTGATTTAATTTTCGATACTTGTGTGATAGTTGATATTTGTTATTATTGTGATGTTGGATGTTGAATGAAATTATGTGTACATGTTTGCTTAGATGAAATTATGTGATGTGATAATAAAATATGAATACATGGTTTGATATATGCTTACGTGATGATAATGATGATTTTTGATTGATGATAGTGATGTTATAAAATTGTGATGAGTTTATATGATGATCATGATTATTTATGATTAATGATATTATAAAATTGTGATGAAAATATTGAAGTACCCCATACTTAATGAGATAGTGATGATTCTTAAATATGGTGCTCTTAATGGAGTAGTCTAAGCTAACGGGGGGAGAAAATAAATATTGTGAATTGTGAAGTGAAGATTATTTTGTCATCATATAGGTAGGGCCTGACACGCCTAGTGATTCTGGGGAAGTACAACTGAATGAGTCTGATCATGGCAGTCTGCTGTCGAGTCTTAAGGCAAGATTGTTAGACCTTGGAGGTATTTCGGTGGGGAATTCCTAGGTGACTTGGAGGTAGCACTCCAAATGTCGGGAGCTACCATGCAACACACGTTTACCTCGACTATCGCGTATATGTGTCTCGGGTTGAGTTGAGGGGATCTATGAGGACAGAGCCAATTTGAATTGTCCATCCACTGGAATAGTGGCATAGTATCATGGGCTCCTAACCAAGTACTTCAGAGTTAGAATGGTACCACATTGTGAAGTAGAGTCTAAGCTCATGCATATCATTGCATTTCTTTGTGATTGTTTTGTTGTGATTGATGTGTTTCAAAGGTAATATTAATTAGATGATTTGATGCATATTATAATGAGATGATTATTTTACTTGAGTGACTTTGATGTTATAGTATGATACTATTTAATTAAATATTTTGATATATCGTAAAGTGATTATGATATGATTCTATTATGATTGTTTGCGTGTTCTTCTTACTCATATTATACTATTAACATGATTTCAAAACTCACCTCCTTCGCTGTTTGTGTTTGACTGGCTGGGCCCTGCGTTTACGAAATCGCAGTTATTACAGGTTAATGAGTCTTGAAGTTCAAGTTTGGGAGGAACCCCGCTCTGATAGGTGATACAGGGAATAAGGGTTTTGATAGGTGAAAACCTTAGAAGTACTAGTAAGTTTTTAGAATTAAATCAAGTAATTATACTTAAATCAAGTTTATTGAGATTAAATTGTATTATTTGAGTAATAAAATTTGAATTGTTGCATTTGTACATTGAGAAACGTGATATCCTAAATTAGTTACAAAAGTTTTTATTTTCTTGAAAATATAATTTTATTTATCCGCTGCAAATTTTATAGGAATATGATATAAATTATTATATATATTAATTTGGGATTTAGGGTGTCACAACTACCATGCACCACCACCATAACTCAAATGTTAGAATATTGAATCTTGATGTTAGGGTATTCTTGATAGTGATTTATGAACTCAATTTGTTTTAAATTGTTGATTTACTGATTTTATGAACTCATTATCTATTAGGATATAATTTGATGTTAGTGTTTTAGATTTTAGGAACTCATTACTAATTTTGTGATTTACAATGGTACTAATAGATTGACTGGTAAATACTACAAGATTGATTAACAAATGAGGGTTTCGGTGATTGGTCACATATTGGTGAAAGACTTAGAAAACATAAGATAAGTTGACCAAGTTAAATATATGACAACTTGGTGTGAGTGTGAAAGGCTGAAAAATGATCAAACTGTTGATAAAATAACTCATAGATTAATTAAAAAAAGAAACATTTGGAAAAAAAATGTTTTAAAGAGAATTATTTCAATAATGAAATTCCTTGCTAAACATAATTTCCCTTTCATGGTATTGCACCAAGATAGAAATGAAGACTTTTTTGATTTAATTGAAATGTTAAGTTGAATTTGACTAAGTGTCTAAGAGCATGTTACATGTATTATATAGATGTTACGTTCACTTTTATATCTTGGGCATAACATACAAAATGAGTTAATATTTTGCTTGATTTTGCAATTAAAAATAAAATCGTTAGAAAAATCAAACAAACACAATATTTCTAAGTGATACTCGATTGTACTTCTGATATAAGTCACCAAGAGTAAATATCTTTAATAATAAGATATGTTAATATTTCTTCAAACTCTATTACTATTGAGGAATCTTTTTTAGATTTTTTTTATTGGAATGAATTATTTGTGGAGTTAAAGTTACTAAGAGAAATCTTACATGGAAAAAAAATTTGACCTATTGATATATTAAGATTTTTGAAAGTCTTAGATTATTTTCCTAATACAATTATTGCATTTAAAATTTTATTTATTCATGTAACAGTTACTTCTGTAGAAAGAAATTTTCCAAAATTGAAGTTGTTGAAGTCTTACTTGCCGTATACTATGTTATAGAAAAACTTAATGGATTAGCATTAATAGCAATTGAAAATGATCTTTTGGTGGCAATATAATATGAAAGCTTGGTTGATGAATCTACTTCAAAAAGTATTAGAATAATGACTCTTTTTAAATAGCAAGAAGATTACTATTAATTTCATGTTATTAGGGATGACAATAAAATTCGCACCTGGGGGTACCCACCAAAACCCGCTTGATTTGGGCGGGAAAAACCCGCTTTAATTGGGTGCGGGTGCGGATTTTCCCCGACATTAAAATTCGGGAGCGGGGGCGGGTTTGGGGGTGATGATATCCACCCCGCACCCGCCCGCCCCGCAAGTATTATTATAATTTTAAAATTTTATATACATATACATATTTAATATATTTAATATTTTTTGAAATATTAAAAATTATAATTTTATCTCTATATAAAATATTTTTTAATTTTATTATTATTTAATAATTATTATTTTATTATAATAAATATTATTTTTAAATTTATAATTTTATATATGAGTGGGTGCGGGTGTGGGCGGGGAAACCCGAGACACGTTGCGGGCGGGGATGTGTGCCTAAATTCTACACCTGCTATGTAACGGGGGTGAGTGCGGATTTTTCCCGATTAATCGGGTACGGGTGTGGAGGAGTTGACATCCGTCTCCGCCCTGCCCCATTGCCATGCCTACATGTTATTTACAGTTTACTTAATTTTGATGAATTTAAATAAAATAGTTTGAGTTTTTAGTATTTCATTCAATAATCTATAAAATAATTTATAATTTTTAAAACTGCATTTTATTTATTATGACTCAATTTTTTAGATACATACAAGACCTCTAAAAATATTAAAACGGTCTCGATGACATAATATTATTTGCTAAAATACTTACAAAAACAATTTTATATGATTGATGATATTTATATCACCTCATCGTAGCAATTGAACTAATAAATTTAACATAATATTATTAATATGATTACACTATAATCATTTTACATGTTTTACGTGATGAACCTTCTGAGCGTGGTTCACAACTTGTTGAAGGATATAAATATTATTTTTACCTTACTATGTGGAACATTGGGTGCTCTACAATATTTGCACATGTTACTAGTTACTCGATAAGTTTTAGGTGGTATGACTTCGATTCTTAATGGGATTTTGAGACTATGATTCTTAATGTGAAGCTCAAAGCTTTGGAGGTCTGGTTAGAAATCATGAGAAGTTATAAAAAGCTTCTATGTTTCTCGAATTCTCTTCATAATATTTAGTTGGTAACTATTCCTACAAATACATTTCACCCCTATGCTAACCTACTGTCCACTTTAATTTTATATTTTTAAGAATAGTTTTTATGAAAATTAACTTCAAAATAATAGAAATTATTTCAATTGATTAAAAAAAGTTATTTTGATATTTAATAATTTATCTTTATCATTTGAGATTTTACATGATAAAAATCATTTTTTAATAGATATCTCTCAAAAATTATTTTATAAAGAGCTTATTAAAATAATTTTTTTTATTTTAATCAGTTTTTAAAATTTTATTATTCAAAAAGGTTATAACAAATAAATGAAATATTTAAAATGATATTTTAAAATAAACTATTTAAACCAAATTTGCAAATTTAAGATGTTGTCAAAACAATCCAAACCAATTACTTTCAAAGAAGTTCAATTTTGTTCTTCTTTTGCCAATGTTTTATCATAGGTTTCTTTCCACATATTTAATAAACTCATAATTTATAAATATT
>JBBPBT010000888.1:820646-835302 GCA_037974875.1 Cicer bijugum | reverse complement strand
AATAATTACTTTCTTAAAATATACATATTAAATTAAAAGACATTTTAATATATATGTCACAACTTAAACAAAACGTGTCTGTTAATTAATACTTACTTTTCGCTTACAAACAAGAAAAAAAATTAAATTTAGAAAAGAAAATCCCGTAATTAGTCTTAACATTAAATTTATAAAACAGCTCTAAAATAATTTTTGATTATCTCAAATCAAATGAATTCGAGTTAGAAGATTTATCACAAAGGATAAGTTTTTAAAGAATAATAGTTTCTCTTAAATCAATATTGAGAATATAATTAATAAAAGAAAAATTAACAACATGATTGATACTATTTCATTCAAAATTATATTTAAATTATATTCAAAATCATTAAAAAAAATTATATTTAAATTATATTATTATTTTATATTTTATTTAGACGGTTATGATTCCACAAAATAGCAAACACAAAAACAAAAACAAAAAATAGTTCGAATTGTGCTAGAATAAAAAACTTTTTCAAACACAGTTTTATAAAAACTCTTCCAACAAATTGTGATATGTTTCTGTGGTTGAGCAAAGTTGAGCCAAATAATAACTTAACCGCTATAGCTCTAGGTCTCTCTTCTTCTCAATCATACAAAATGGGGGATTTATGATTAGTTTTTGGTTCGAAATCACCCCTCAACATCGTTTTTTCTATATATATATATATATATATTTTTTGTCGAAGTAATTTTCACATAAACATATTTTCTCTTTGTACTTTTATGTTATCTCGCCAACTAAGACCGACATTTAATTTTTCCATCTCGTTGCAGTGTTCATTTTAGTAAGATTGATAGATTAACTTGGATCCAATATTGACATAATCATAGTTGTCAAACTCGAGATCCCACCAAATATTGTTGGGATATACAAGAATTTTAAGATTCCACCAAATAAACAAAACTATATCATAAAATTAAAAAAAAATAACCTTAACATAAAATTTTCATAAATTTAATAAAAAGTCACGAGTTGAAACACAAAAGACCATTATCATTGTTTCAAATAGAAAACCAAAGTCAATCACCATCATTTAAAAACATCTAAAACTTTAATTTAACAATTCATCCAAGGCATTGTGATCAAAACCAACATCTTCCATACAATCTTCAGCTCCTACTCCTTCAAATTCACCATCAAGGTTGTGAATTTCCAAATCATCTTAAGGGGCAACAACTTCAACACCATTTCATCCTTCATTTTGAGTGTCAAATCTCAAATTCTCATTTTCTATTGTGAAATCTAAAATGTCATTCTCAGAAGAACCTTCATTATCATATACAATTCATTCATCATCGTATTAAAGATTATCAAGGTTATATTATATTGCCTTTCTAGTTTGATTCTTCTTAGCTAATTTTGAATTTTCTGTCACAAAGATAACATCATTCATTGTCTTTTGTTTCAAATAGTTTTTTCCTCTACTATATAGTAAATTATCGGAATTTGAAAAGTAAAATTTTGAAGCAATTTTTACCATCTCAAAAGTGCTCTAATTTCATTCACATCTGGATGAACGACAAGTTAAGCTTAACACATGAACTGCGAAAGATTGAAGTTTTAGATGTTCATCCCCATAGATTCTCACCATTGTGATGGAGTGTTGGTTTTTAAGTGTAGCTTTTTCTATCGGACTACCAAAAAACTTTACTTGTGTCTTGAAACATTCCAGTTGAGCATCAATCTTAAAAATCTCTTCAACATCTCACACCATCTTTTGTAAGAAATCACATAACTCACACTTGACTTTATAGTCAACTTTAAATTCAATGTTGTAATGTAGTTGAGGATTAAGATAGTAGTATGTTGCATGCAAAGGCAATGAAGTTGTTTATCCCACCCTTCATCAATGATATTCTACAGAGCCTTGAAACTAAATAATGGAAAAACAAAATTAAATTAATTTTAGCCTTGAAACAAAATGAAAAATTTACAGAAACATTGTTCATTGCAAAATAAAAACATTATGCAAAATTGAAGGCAAAATTTAGAAATAGGATGCATAATTTACTGAAACATAATTCATAATTTGTAGAAATAATACATTATTTTAACACCATTTAATGCAACTTGGATTCTCTCCTTAGTTTGATCCATATCCTCGTAAATAAACACCATTATTAGTTTATCATCTAAAACCACTAAACGAAGTACTTAGATTAGTGGATAGACACTTTTTAAGCAGATTGCATAATTTTTTCAAAACTCTTTATCCATGATCACTTCTTCAACATGTTGCCTTTCACTTGTTTTTTCAAACTTGCTTGATGCTCATTCATTAGAAGTGAACATTTTTATCAATGCTCATTTGTTCTCCATGAGACAACCCAAAGTTAGATAAGATGTTGCAAACCGAACAACAATTGGTGTCACAAAATCATTTCCTTTAGTGAAATATTGTAATAATGAAATTAGAGAACTCTTTATATATATATATATATATATATATATATATATATATATATATATATATATATATGTTAATTTTCTTACCCTTTGAAATTGTTTCAGGATGAACTATTTCCCTTTTCTCAAAATCTTTTATCATGAGATCAATAGAGTGTGTTGCACATGGTGTCCAGTAGAGCACCTTCCTTTTCTCCATTAACATTGCACCAACATCTTTTTCATTTGCTACGTTGTCGGCCACAATTTCAATGATATTTTCTTCCCCAAATTTGTCTACTATTTGATCAATCATCTTACATATTTTATCGATAATTTTTTAAATATGAGAAGCATCAATGCATTTTAAAAAAAACAGTACATTTAGGGATGTTAACTAAAAAATTCAAAAGTGTCCTCCTTCTTTTGTCCATCCACTCAGCACTCATAATAGTACATAATGTCTTCTTACAAATAAGTTTGTGCTCTTCAATTACCTTAGTTGTCTCCTCCATCGCTTGCTTTAAGTATTTTTTTTTTTCTAATTTGATGATAGAAAGGTGGCTTAAAATCAATGTCATGTCTTGAAATCATCTCCAACATCCTTTTAAATCCATCACTTATTGTCACATTAAAGGCTATGACATTATTGTAGGAGAAGGAAGATATTTATAGACAAGTTTATTCTCTCAAATTCTATTTAAAAATGCTGTTGATGGTGACTTGAGTGCTCACTCCATTTCTCTTGATTTTTTTTGTAGGGGTAGCATTCTCATTCTCCTTTAATGTGTATCATTCTCTCCTAATTTCTTCTATGATTTATCTTTGAAGGATTTTACAAGTTCATACATTTGTTTCTTCACATTATTGGATATTAACATTACATGCAATAGTATTGAAGTGTGTACAAGACAAATGATGTTTCATTATGTATACTCCACCAATACAAGTTTTTGCACAATAATTGTATTTTATTTTTGTGGCTCCTCCATCAACATATACACCATGTTTTCATGCTATATCAATTTTGATTTCCTGATGCACTTTTATGCACTCTATGAGGTGTAGAGCCAGAACTGCTAACAACAGGAACAATGTAGACATGATTGAAATCTTGAGGCAGTTAGAAAAATTGCGGCGGTGATGAGAGTTTTAGAGATGAGAAGAGTTGTAGAGATGAGAAGAATTTATAGAACAAGTAGAAGGAGAAAATATGAAATTAAACGATTTAATCATTTAAGGAATAGAAGCTTCAAAGTTGAAAAGTAATTAATCATTGGAAGAAAAAAAAAACCAAGTCCCACGTTGTTGAATCAATGTATTTCTCTATGGGAAACAAATAAAATTTAAAAATGAAGAGGTGCCGAGGGCAAAAATGTGTGTTTTAAAATCAGGTTGAAACAATGCGAATTAGATCAAAACTTCGTGAAATGTGTTGAAATGGTGCGTAGGTTTCACGATTTTACAATCTTCCTCTACGCCTTGACTGCTCTAGCCTCCCCACTGATTTCTCATGCACTCTAACACTGTAGATGAACCTAAATGCGTGAAATCTTAAGATTTTATGATTTAGGTCTGGCTACTAATAACCATGATGCATATTTAATCAATAACTTCAATGTCCTTAACGTTGCAGATCCAGAGGCGTAGGTATTCCAATCACTGTAGTTTTATAAAATTTGTAAGCATTTTTACATTTTACGATATTAACCTGGATATTGTGAGCTTTTTCGCATACTCATCATTTTCTATTTTTGACGAATTTATATTTGTGTTGTTCTTGATCGATGTATTTGTTGAGACAAAATCCCTAAAATTAATATTTTGAAGATAATCCAATATTCAATTAAATTTGTTATTTTGATTATGATCTTATTAATTATTAACTTTTGTTTATGAGTGTATATATTATGATAGAAAATAAAAAATAAGTTAATTCATTATATGTTGAAGTATGTATAAAATAGTCTATAACAAGTTAATTCATTATATGTTTAAATTTTTACAAAATAAAATTTGTGACACTAAAACATCATAAAATAGTCTATAATAAGTAGGAAGATATTCCCATTTTAATACATTACATTTTATATTATTGTACTCTCTTATTTGCATTACTGGTTTATTTTCTTTTCTTTTTCAAGGTTCCTTCTGGTATCATTTTTCAACTTGAATATATTTTTAATTTGTTTCTTTGAGGTGGTAATAAGGAAGTGAGTAAGGTTCATTGGGTCAATTGGGAGAAAGTATGTTTGCCTTTAGAGAATGGTAGATTAGGAGTTCGAGATTTGAAAGTTTTTAATAAAGTTCTATTAGGTAAAGGACGTTGAAGGTTAAAAATGGAATCGTAGGACCTTTGTGTTAAGGTGTTGATCAATAAATATAGAGTGGAAGGATATATTTGTGGGAATAGTTGGTGTTGAAGATGAATGGTTTGATTAAGAATTGTTTAAAATTATTGGGAATGAGAGTAATACTTCGTTTTGGAAGGATTTGTGGTTGGTTGATGGGGTTTTGTGTGATAAATTTAGTAGGTTATTTCATTTGTCTTTGCAACAAGAGAAAAATGTTCAAGGGTTGAGATGGCAGAGACAGTTATTTGTGTGGGAGGAGAAATTTGTGGAGTAGTGTAGAATTTTATTGGCTAACATTCATTTGCAGGCTAATGTAGCAAATAAGTGATAGTAGAATAATACGCAAGGGATCGTATTCGGTAAAGGAGGTGTATTTTGTTTTGTGGGAGGAGTTTATCGTTGGTGTCATTGCTTCTTTGTTTTAAAACCTAGTGTGACATCCGTTTGTCCATGCATTTGTGTGGAGGTTGTTTCAAAATAGGTTTCCTACAAAAGATAATTTGTTCCGCCAAAGAATTATTCCTTTTGAAGATCAACAATGTGTAGCAGATTGTTGAGAAGTTGAAATAACCCGTCATTTGTTCTTTGTACTCTCTTTTTGGATCCGTGTGGTATGGTGTGGTGTGGTATTTTGAATTGGTTTGGATTATCGGATGTGTTTCCTATGGATGCAATCAATCATGTTAACCAAATTGATGACTTTTTTCATACGGTCATGTAATGCATCAAATAATTAATTTAGTTTGGTTTGTGGTGACGTAAGCGATTTGAAAATTAAGAAATGAGACAATTTTTCATTCACATGTTTTTAATGCAAATCTTATTATTGAACAGGTTAAACTTTCGCATGGAGGTGGATCAAATTGCATATAAAAGACTTTTGTTATGGATATACAATCGGCAATGCTCTCAATTCTTGGAGTGTATTGACATCGTTTGTGGTTAATTATTTTACTTTTTGTTTGAATAATTTAGTCTATGCTTCTTATTCGTTTTGGTCACACGTTAGAAAAATTATAAACTTTTGTTGTTGTTCTAAACATTTTTTATAGTTAGAATGTTTCTTTAATATATGCATTTTTGGCATATTAAAAAAATTGTTTTTTTTTAAATATAAGTCTTTCAATGACAATAAATAATCATAAAAGTGATCATATGTATAGTGTAGAATTTGAATTTGAAGAAAGTCCAAAATAATAGAAAATAATTTTTGTCATGGTCTAACTTAACCATTAAATAAATAACTTAATTGATCAACAAAAGAAAAAACTAATTTTTTTTTTTTACGCAAACACACTCTAATCGATTAACCCAATAAAGTTATTAATTAACTAATATACTTAAACATCAATATATGCAAAATTGGGGACCTTAACTTCTTTCTACGGCTTGGAGTTTTCGCACACAACTGTTTTTACAATTTATTTATCTCTATCTTATATCTAATTCTGTAACTTAATTTGTATGAACTTTCAATCACTTTTAAAAACTTGGTATTATTTTGCTATATAATAAAGATTATTATAAATAAAGCATAATTAAATATGTGTACAATTCACAAATATTAACTCTATTTCAATATCCAAAAAATAAAAAATGTGACTAAAATTTTAAAGTAAAAAAAAAAAAGATTAAATTATAAAAGTAGATATGTGATTAAAAGAAATCACAATCATTATATTTTATTTTGTTCACTTATCATACACTTGTTAACTTGTAAACAAAAGTTATCATGGATTTATTTGTGATAGCGTGATATACTCAAATTGAGACTTAGGTTTATTCAACAAGGGAAGGCTCAAAAGCAAGTTCGGAAAGCTCTTGATTTATTTGGATATATAATTGTTTCAGTCACAATATGTGTTGTGTCTGAGACTTATCTGAATCACATTTAATGACTAAAGTTTATTCATTGTACGTGTTTAGGGAAGATTCATGAGTCACTTGAACAACTTGCATTCTATATTGTCTTTGCATAACATTAGCAAATGAAAAAATACAAAAATTTGAACACAAAATTTGGATACACATATAAAAATACATATGATTTAATTATTTAAAAAATACACATTATTTAATTTCTTTCTCTTTTTAACCTTTTTAAATTTTTGTGAACGTGTCTAAATATTATGTCTAAAAACTTGTGACTACATAAGAGTTCCACATCGGTAAATAGTAAATTTATTTTTGTTACTTATTCCTATAGGGTCTATTGATAATATACAGCAAGGCTATGATATGATGGAGTAGTTGTGAGATATGAGATTTTTTTACTAATCTTCTCATTTCATTGTTGATTTTATTTTAGTTAATAAAAAAAAATGACAAGAAATGAACATTTTCTTATGCATGTTATTGTCACATGACAACCCATGCTAAATAATTTATATGTTCTGCAACATAACAAATAAAATATTATTTCGAAATATGTACCAAATTATTATTCTTTTTTTTTTAAAACCAAATTATTATTCTTCGTGTATCAAAATAATATTATTTTGAAATTTGAATACCACGATCTCTCTCTCTGTCCAGAAACGAAATTGATTCTATAGCTACCGGACCCGAGATTCCTTTTCTGTATATAGAAGAACAACCCAATTTTAATTTATAAAAACAAAACAAACCATATAAAATTTTGCGAAGATAAGACTTATTCTAAATCAAGAAAAAAATATTACTTATCCGTAAAGAATTTTTAAGAAGAAATATGTCGTAAATATAAATATTTTTTTAAAATTATTAAGATGCATTTATTTTTTTCCATAACATATATAATATCTTCATCGAAGTATCAAAATAAATGCATCATATATATCACATAATATCTAAAATAATTGTGATTCAAATAAAATACTCATTCCCATTTGAACGATGATAGTAAAAGTACAAAAACACACAAAGCAAACAGTAACATGCATGGAAACAAAATTATTAAAAAAGTGAATACTTTCAAAATAGGAAGGTGAAAGCACAAGTGTAGCAAGAGTTTCCAAGACACGACAAAGCCTTTTTGTTTGGACAAAAGCATTGTAAGTTGTAATGTGGTGGCAATTTTGTCAGTATAGGTGTATTTATATATATGTATGTACATCATCACGGACTACACTAACATTACTATATAATTCATATTCACCCATTATTTGCTTTTTCAATGGCCTATGATTTCTCACCCTTATTATAGTAAATTATTTTTGGAGTGAATTACCGATTTTGTCCTTAAACTTACACTAAATATTAGATAGTAGTGACACCTTTCACAAATAAAATTTGAATGGGAGTTAATTCAAAACCCTACAAAATTTATTTCTAAGGTGAAAAACAATCTAAGTTAAGACTTTACACCTCAAAATTTTGAGTCTAAAAAAGGCTTAAAAATTTAAATTTAATTATGAATATATAATACGGTAGATTAATTAAAGATATTTATCTGGTTTAATTATTCAAAATAAAAGTCTTAGGATATTTCTCGACTTAAATTTAATTGTTAAAATAAGAGTCTCATGTATCTTATAACTCAAAATTTGATTATTTTTTATAAGTCTTGTATTTTTTTTATTTAAAAATGTCTATACCATTTACATTAGATATCTAATTATATCATGTTGGTCATACTCTTAAGACACATCCTCATGTTCTAGACATGACATCTAAAGTGTGCCTTTGAGTAGTCTCATATCAACTGACTCAACAATTTTGAATAAATTCTAGTATCATAAAATTTTAATTAACCTTACTCAATAATACAAAATTAATTTGTTAAAATGAACTGTTTCTTTCACTAATAAACACATCTTCACATCTCTTTCATTATCATAGTTAAAAACTAATCAAACAAGATACAATAAATATTAAGGACTATTAATTATTTTATAAACAAATATTAGAAGTTAGTATGTTAAATTAATAATGAGAGTTTCAACCCTCAACCTCACCTCAATGAATAGTAGGAGAGAAGGTGTAAGTTGAAGAAGAAGTTAGTGAGTTATTACTCTTATTCTTCTTTCTTTCTCGTGAACAAACATGTAACATCATTTTCAATGACCTAGTGAAACATCTACCATTCATTACATTTGTCACATGTCAAACTATATCCTTAAAGAAAAGAAAAAACAACAAACCATAGTCATAGCAAACTAGCAAGAAAATTAAACCACAACAAGAAGAATGAAAAATTCTCACAACTTTCATCACTCTCCACTTCTCTTAACATTCCTATTATCATTCTCCTATCTGTTTTCATGTTTAGCAAACAATGACATAACCATTCAACTAAATGATGATGTACTTGGTTTAATACTCTTCAAATCAGATCTCCATGACCCTTTTTCACATCTCTCATCATGGAATGAAGATGATGCAAATCCATGTTCATGGCAATACATAAAATGCAATCCACAAAACACAAGAGTTATTGAAGTTTCATTAGATGGTTTAAGTTTATCAGGTAAACTAGGAAGAGGTTTTGAAAAGTTGCAACATTTAGTTTCATTATCACTTTCTCATAACAATCTAAGTGGTAACATTAGTCCTTTTCTCACACTTTCAAATACTCTTCAAAAACTAAACCTAAGTCACAATTCATTTCATGGTGAAATTCCTATTTCATTCATCAATATGAGTTCAATGAGATTACTTGATCTTTCTCATAACTCATTCAATGGTCAAATTCATGAAACTTTCTTTGAGAATTGCTTCATGCTTCATCAACTTTCTTTGGCTAGAAATTTATTTGAAGGTGAAATTCCTATGAGTCTCTCTAAATGTTCTTTGTTGAATAGTCTTAACCTTTCCAATAATCTTTTTAGTGGAAATTTTGATTTCAACAAAATTTGGTCATTGAAAAGGCTTAGGAACATAGATCTATCCAACAATGGTTTATCAGGTAATTTGAATGATGGAATTTCATACATTCATAACTTGAAAGAGCTTTTTTTACAAAATAATCAGTTTTCAGGTTCTTTACCAAATGATATTGGATTATGTATTCATTTGAGTAAATTGGATTTAAGTACTAATCATTTTAGTGGTGAATTACCTGAATCAATTAAGAGATTAAGCTCTTTGAGTTATTTGAAGGTGTCTAATAATGTTTTGTTTGGTGAGTTTCCTCAATGGATTGGTAATTTGACTAGTTTGGAACATTTAGAGGTTTCCAATAATGACTTTTATGGTTTGATTCCACATTCAATAGGTGAATTGAGATCATTGAGTTATTTAAGTGTTTCTAATAATAAGCTTGTTGGAAACATTCCTTTGTCAATTGTTTCATGCACAAACTTGTGTGTGATGAAGTTTAGAGGTAATGGTTTCAATGGTACTATACCTGAGGGCTTGTTTGGATTAGGATTAGAGGAAATGGATTTTTCCTATAATGAGTTTACAGGTAAAATTCCGGCAGGATTCAACAGCCTCTTAGAAACTCTGACGAAACTGGATTTATCAGATAATCATCTTGAAGGGAATGTTCCTGCAGAAATTGGCCTGCTTTCAAAGCTGAGATACTTGAATTTGTCTTGGAATGATTTACATTCAATGATGCCACCGGAGTTTGGTTTACTTCAGAATCTAAGAGTGTTGGATCTTCGGAATAGCGCGTTGTTTGGTTCGATTCCAGAAGGTACTTGTGATTCAGGAAATTTGGATGTTCTTCAACTTGATGGAAATTCATTGAAAGGGCCTATTCCTGAAGAGATTGGGAATTGTTCATCTCTTTACCTGTTGTAAGTGATTCTTATTTCTAAACTCTAGTATCATTTTGTACACATGTTTTCTAAAGATAATAAATGCAAGGCATGTTCGGATTTGCTTATTTGAGTTTGTTTATTGGTATAAGCACTTGTAAGACTATTTGGAAGAACTTATAGATAGAAACAACTTATAATATGTTCATAAGATATTTTTCAGCTTATTTCCATAGGCTCTATGAGATAGCTTATGATAACAACTTATAGGTTATTTTTAAGATAAAAATAATAAGGGTCTATTAGGATTGACTTATTTAAGCTTATCTATTGATATAAGCACTTGCGAAAATGTTTGGGAGAGTTTATGGATCGAAACAACTTATGACATATTTGTAAGATGTTTCCAGCTCTATAAGATGTTTGAAGCTTATTTCCTTAAGCTCAGTAGGATAACTTATGAAAACAACTTATAGTTTATACAAAAACAGTTTGATTTTATTTTATCTTTTGTTACAAAAATAGCTGACACGTAATCACTTATACGGAAAGAGATGATGTTATAAATGCTTAATTAAATTGTATATCCAAGCATGTCCTAATTCCTATCTATTTTTATGCAGGAGTTTGTCACACAACAATTTAACTGGTTCAATTCCAAGATCCATGTCAAAGCTAAACAAGCTCAAAATCCTCAAGTTGGAATTCAATGAACTAAGTGGAGAACTACCAATGGAGCTTGGAATGCTTCAAAATCTTCTAGCTGTAAACATATCACACAACAATCTCACAGGAAGACTTCCAACTAGTACAATTTTTCAAAACTTAGACAAAAGTTCATTAGAAGGAAACATTGGTCTTTGCTCACCCTTGTTGAAAGGTCCATGTATGATGAATGTTCCAAAACCTCTAGTTCTTGATCCACATGCCAGTAACAACCAAATGGATCCTCAAAGAAATGAATCAACTATGTCTAGTTCATATCATCACCACAGGTTCCTTAGCATTTCAGCTATTATAGCAATTTCTGCTTCTTTTGTCATTGTTTTAGGAGTTATTGCTATAACTCTACTCAATGTTTCTGTGAGAAGAAAGCTTTCATTTGTTGATAATGCTTTGGAAAGCATGTGTTCAAGCTCTTCTAGGTCAGGAGCACCAACCACAGGTAAACTCATTCTGTTTGATTCTCAATCGTCGCCCGAATGGATAGCCAATCCAGATTCCTTGCTCAACAAGGCAACTGAAATTGGTGAAGGAGTTTTTGGAACAGTTTACAAAGTTCCATTAGGTTCATCATCACAAGGAAGAATGGTAGCAATCAAGAAACTTGTAACATCAAACATACTTCAATATCAAGAAGACTTTGATAGAGAAGTTAGGATCCTTGGAAAAGCAAGACACCCAAATTTAATAGCTTTGAAAGGATACTATTGGACTCCACAACTTCAACTTTTGGTATCTGAATTTGCACCAAATGGTAACTTGCAATCCAAGTTACATGAAAGACTACCTTCAAATCCACCACTTTCTTGGCCTATTAGATTCAAAATTTTGCTTGGAACAGCTAAAGGACTAGCCCATTTGCACCATTCATTTAGACCATCAATAATTCACTACAACATAAAACCAAGTAACATCTTACTTGATGAAAACTTCAACCCCAAATTATCTGATTTCGGATTAGCTAGGCTTCTTACAAAAGTTGAAAAGCATGTTATGAGCAATAGGTTTCAAAGTGCTTTGGGGTATGTGGCACCTGAATTGGCTTGTCAAAGCTTAAGGGTCAATGAGAAATGTGATGTGTATGGTTTTGGTGTGATGATACTTGAGTTAGTGACAGGTAGGAGGCCAGTTGAGTATGGTGAAGACAATGTGTTGATATTGAATGATCATGTGAGGGTTTTGCTTGAACATGGTAATGTTTTGGATTGTGTGGATCCTAATTTGATGAATGAGTATCCTGAGGATGAAGTTTTGCCAGTTTTGAAGCTGGCTATGGTTTGCACTTCTCAGATACCATCTAGCAGGCCTAGTATGGCAGAAGTTGTGCAAATATTGCAGGTCATCAAAACTCCAGTTCCTCAAAGGATGGAAGTATATTGATGGGATTAAGACTAATCCCCGACAATTCAGATTGACGACATGTCTGGTTTTTAATATGAGTTAGTGTCGAACACCAAGATGACACAGATTCAAGACATATTTGGTGTCCAACATGTATCAGTGTAAGACACTACTAATTTTTTAAATTATTAACATTATTTGTGTCAGTGTCTTGTTTGGTGTATCTGTTTGTACAAGTAATTAATGTGTTTCTATGTTTTACTATTTAAAGTATTCTTCTTTTCTATTTTTTTTCCTTTATATTATGTAATCGTTTTAACTATTGCATAATATGGTTTATGTGGACTCTAGTTAATTGAGCATAACTGTATAAGGTCTCTTTCACCATTTTATAAATATGTAATTGTCAACTCTGATTTTCTCTTTTATGAATGATATGAATATATTATTGAGAGCATGTATTCTCTGATTGGATTTATATATTGGATTGTACACTTCCATAATTGTAGTTTATTTTTCTATTATTACATTTCTTTTTATCTTTTTGCGTGAGAAATAAATGTACTTCTCTAATGCGGAGTACATCAAAGGTGTATAAAGAATGAGTGAGAGCATAATTTTTTCTTATACACCGTATTATTTTGGTTCATGTGAAATCAAACTCTTAATGGACCTTGTTAAGAATCTCATGAATTGGATGAAATAACATGGCATATTTTTTTTAGATTTTTTAAAAAGTGATTTGATTTTAAATTTAAAAAAATGATTGTTATGAAAACTTATTTAAAAATAATAAAAGTTATTTCTAATATGTTTGTTACCAATTAAAAAAAGTAAATTTGACATTCAATAACTTTGATATTTATTATTAGTAATTCTTACTAGATAAAAATAACTTTAATATATTTTTTAAAAAGTTATATATTAAAAATGATTTTTATAGAATTTTTCTCAAAATAGCTTTTCATTTTGATCGTTTTTTGAAATTTCATTATTAAAAAAATTATAATAAATAAATCAAATACTTAAAATGATATTTTAAGATAAATTATTTAAACTAATTTTTTATTTAAAATTTTATTCTTAAAATTATTTTTTTAAAATTAAAAAGAAAAAGAAATAACACTATAAAATTATTTTTCAAAAAAACCATAACAGACTTTAAATTAAATCCAACTCAATTCTAAGTTCCATAAACTAAGTCATAACATGTTACTTCAGTTTTAAATTTCTCACAAAGTTTACGATACCCCCCACCATAGCCCCAACAACATAGGTGGTAAAAGGCACCTATGGTAGTCAAAAAGGCAAAAGCTGTAGTACTCTAAGAAGACTTTGAAAGTTCTCATTGTTGTCTTTTAGTTGGGAGGTAGAATCAACTCAAAAATGATTGAGACCAAAATCAAACTTTTGGTAAAGTTAAATCTTTTTGTCAATATTTGCAGCTTTTTAATCCTATAAATACAAATGTGCATTTTAACTTTTAAGACTTTTTTGCTTAGTCCCTATGGCATATTTAATGTATACAACATAATATAAAATAAATGAATTTTCTTATATGAAGTTAAATTAAGATTTTAGTCACCTCAGCCTTAGAAGTTAAGATTTTAGTGATCTCATCCTTTAAGTGAATTTTGCTTACGATTTTAATGATCTCATCCTTTAAGTAATTTTTGCTTCTGATTTTGATGATCTCATCCTTGGACCCACCTTGTCGAGGAGTGTTGATGACATCAAAAGGTGTACAGAAGTAAAGGAAAACACTAACATGAATATAAAAGATTTTACATTACATCAAATACTCATTTCAATAATATAAAAGAATATTTAAAATTGATTCCTTTTATATTTTTTATTATATTATTTATTTGTCTAGATTTGTACGATTAAAAAAACAACAATAAAAATTATAATTTTCATTATGAATTTAATTTAATTGTCAAATATATTTTTAATTTATTGCATATATTTGCATTGCAATATTTTAATAATAAAATATAACAACCATAAATTATAATAAAATATAAAAAAAATATGATAATCACATCATAAATATCAATAATTAAACTTATATACATACAATCCAATGAAGTTTAAATCAATATATATAAATAATATTAAAACAAACAAACTCATTTCATTAG
>JBBPBT010000888.1:787393-810897 GCA_037974875.1 Cicer bijugum | reverse complement strand
TACTTAAAAAAATATATAAAGAAGAAAACAAACATTGGAGTGGAGATCTCATATTAATCTTGCTTAAAAAAATATATAAAGAAGAAAACAAACAGAGAAACACTAAAGAAAATACAAATAGGAAGAGTGAAGGTATTATTTTTCTTTTTGTATAATAAATTTGTTTTCTCATTATTATCACCATATAGTCATAGTTATTATAAAAATAAAAATTTACATAATTTTCACATATGAATATTTATTAGCACTAAAAAAAATAAGGATGAAAAAATAAACTTAAAAAAAGTTCAAATATCAAGCATTTATTTATTGAGCAAGAAAAAAAAAAGTAATAATAGAAGATTGGATAAAAATAGAAATATTTTTTCTCTTCCTAGGTCTCTTCCAAATTTTTGTTTGTCCTTCTTCTTTTTTACTTCTTCACTTCCTCCATGTGATTTTCGCCTTTTTTCTTCTTCACTCCTTTTTTTTTTTATTCTTCAGCCACATATTCATTTGATTGACGCATGCCACCCCACTCCTTAGCCACATATTCATTTGGTTGACGCATGCCACCCCACTCCTTTTTGTCTTTTCTTTTCTAATTTCCGCTTCTTGTTGTCTTTTCTTCCCTACATTTTGATACATGATTTTCCTACTTTAGTACTTAATATTTATATATATATATATATATATTTGTTTTATATATATTAAATTTAATTAGTCGCTAACAAATATTAAATTTTTTTAAAAAAATACAAATAAATCTTCCATTAAAGGTTAAATAAATGTGACATCTTTTTAATCTTTAAGATTTTATGACACAAGTTGTACAACTTGTTAGTTCTAAAACTCCTTTTTTATAAATAAAGTAATCTAAAATCGACTTATAAATTTGATTAATTAGATGTGACATATTTTTAATCTTTGAGTTGTTAAGACACAAATCGTTCAATTTGATGGTTTTGTATTTTCAAATCATTTTGCTCTACCAAAGGCTTTAATATAATACTTTATTTCAATTCATTATTTGTTATCAATAAATACATCTAGAATTCTCCAAATATTATTCTCTCGTTTGATTTCTTAAACATTTATTCATTTTTTCCTTTATTTTCTATCATTAATTGAAATAATGCAGATAAGAAAATGGTTTATTTGAAAGTAGCATTTCTAGGATTTATTCATGTAATTTTGAATCCACTAATCATGTTGATGAGGATTATGAAGACGATTATAATTCTCTCCTGAACTAATAATATGAGTGGTGTGACACCCTAAACCCCAATTAAAATAGAAAGTAAAATTTGTTAGTTTTGAAAGAGATTCGCAGCGGTTCCAAAATAAATTAAACAAAAATTATTTTAAGCTATAAGGTTCAAGAATGTCACACTCACACTTACACAGAATGCCTGCATAAAAATTTTCAATAAAAGTTCGTTTTATATCGAATATAGTTGAGGTTTATTAAATAAAACTTTTGACATAAAACACGCGACAAATTACTCCCACCCAGTATCACCTATCAGAGCGTGGATCACCAACCGATAACCTGAAATGACTGCGCTCTCGCAAGCGCCAAACACAAGCAACGAGGGATGAGCTTCAAAAACATGTAATAGTATAAAATAATTGAGAAGAACACATAAAATATATTAAACACCGTATCATATCGAATCACAATCAACAAGAATAATCAAGTTAAAACATTGATACAATCCACAACATCAAGTACGTAAACACACAAATCAAGTAATGTTATGCATGCTCTTATACTCTAGACTCCTTCTCTTTCTTTGGTACCATTCTAACTCTGAAGTACTTGGTTAGGAGACTTGATACTATGCCACTACACAAGTGGACGGACAATTCAATTTGGTTGTGTCCTCATAGATCCCCTCAACTCAACCCGAGACACATGTACGTGACAGTCGAGGTAAAAGTGTGTTGCATGGTAGCTCCCGACATTTGGAGTGCTACCTCCAAGTCATGTAGGAGTTCCCCACCCGAATACCTCCAAGGTCTAACAATCTTGCCATATGGCTCAACAGCAGACCGCCACGATCAGGCTCATTCAGTTGTACTTCTCCAGAATCACTAGGCTTGTCAGACCCTACCTATATGATGACCAAATAATCTCCACTTCATAAATTATCAACATCTATATTCTCCCCTCGTTGGCCTAGGTTACTCACTCCATTAAGAGAACCATTATTGGCACGGTCGAATTCATCACAATTCAATATGCATTTCGTGATATTCATCAAAGTGGTAACATCATAATTCAACAAGTAATCATCAATGCATATTTTCATAGTCATATATCACATTCAAAATTTATCATCATAATACACAAGCTCCAACAATAGATAATTTCCACTTACATATAATAATACTAAATCATTCACACACACTACTTCAATTGAAATTGAATTAATAACAATTCATTGCATTTTATATCATATAACAATATCCAGGTAGATATAAACAAAACATAGAATACATCAAATACACAATTCTACAATAATTCAACTACCACACAATCTTCAAAATTTAAATCAAACAACACCCTATAAAAGTTTCTAACTCGTATTTTAATCTCACCAAATTCAAGTTTTCTCATTAGTCAATTATTACTCAAAGGACTTCAGCCTTATGCAGCGAGTCCCGAATGAATTATGGGAAATCTGGTTTTCCCGTTCATCTCACTTAATTTACACTCATGAATTCGAACTCTCTCTCACCCCGTACCTGAATTTGACGCTTTCATAAGATATAAGGACCATGATGATTTTCAGCAACCAGAGATGTCGACAACACGCAACGAACAACTCCAAAAGCATCGACGAATTTACAGAGTCAATGAAATATGATTGATAATTTACGCGGACTATAAAAATCAATGTTACATAATTAATAAAAATATTAAGAGAATAAACATATTCAAAATGAAGTCCAACAAGTTATCAGAAAAGGCGGCCTCACCGACGTGTTGGAGCACCGACGGGGTCCGACTTCAACTTCCCCGAAATAGACAAACGAGTAGTGCTTCTTGAAGGTTTCGACGAGAGGAATTCAAAAACGATATCAGTTTTTCAAGATGATGAACACGTTGTCCGGAATTCAAGAAAACTGCCGCGACAATGGTGGAAACCCATTTTTTAAAATATAACGGTTGGCGATTTCGAGCATAGGTAATGAAAGAGGGTGTTTCGTGGAGTCCATATGTGGTCTCGGTTTTGCTTGGTGATAATCGTGATGGCCGAAATCTTGGTCAAAAGTTGGAGATGTGATTTTTGGAAAAGAGGAATAAGGCGTTTAAGGTTGCGATTCAAGCTGAAAATGAAAGAAGAGATCACAACCATCACAGATGTGGTCTCGGTTTTGCACAACACCCACTATAATGGTCATAATTGAAGAGAGAAGGTAGAGAAGAAATAGCAATGGCGGCAAGGGTATATACACGAAGAAGAAGATGATGGTTCGGCCTTATGTTTCCTTTTCATTATCTTTATTTCATGTTTTCATTATTATTAATATTATTATTATTTATTATTTTAATTATTATTATTATTCAAAACTTTGTTTGTTTTATTAACTTTATTTTTTAAAAATAAAAATAAATAAGTTTAATTATTAAATATCTAGTTAGTAATAAAGATAACATATTTCACTTAAAAATAATAACAATCTAAAATTAATAAAAAGATATAAATATACTTAATATCCATATCAATAATTTAAATAAATTATTAAGTCAAACACACGAGAAATTATCACACTATAGCAATTACACATGTTATAAAATCAATCATAATTATTTGTCAACACATATTGTAAACACATGCAATACTAAATTAATTCTTTAAAATTCCATTAGATAAATGAAATAATTTATTATTAAATCTGGTGTGTTACAAGTGAAATAAAAAACTCAAATGATTCAACCCTATCAAGAACCCATCGAGGCGATTAATTTAGGAACTGAAAATAACAAAAAGGAAGTTAAAATTGGTGTCTCCGTGAAAGAAAATGAACGAGAAGAGTTGGTTAAACTTTTGTTTGACTATGTGGACATCTTTGTATGATAGTATCAGGATATGTCTGGGCTTGATAATAACATAGTTGAACACAAATTATCACTCAAGCTTAAATGTACCCCTATCAAATAGTAATTGAGGAGGATGAGACCCGACATGCCACTTAAAATTAGAGAATAGGTCAAAAGTAATTTGTTGCAAATTCTTAGTGGTGGCCAAGTATCCTCAATAGATTGATAATATCGTCCCAGTTCCAATGAAGGATGGGAAGGTTCAAATGTATGTTGATTATCCATATTTGAATAGAGTCAGTCCTAAAGATGACTTCATATTGATGTTTTGGTGGATAATATTATTCAATATTTTCTATTCTCCTTTATGAATGGTTTTTCAGGGTACAACCAAATAAAGATGGCCCCTAAAGATATAGAGAAAACCACATTTTATCACATAATGGATAACATTTTGCTATAAAGTAATGCCATTTAGTTGAAGAATGTCGGAGCAACTTACCAGAGGGCGATGGTGACTTTGTTCCATGACATGATGCATAAGGAGATAGAGGTTTACATGGATAGTATGATTGCAAAGTCTAAAACTGAAGAAGACCATCATGTTAACCTTCAAAAACTATTCGAATGATTGAGGAAGTACAAACTTCGATTAAACCCAACTAAATGTACTTTTGGTGTTAGCTCAAGAAAGTTACTTGGATTTATTGTTAGCCAAAAAGGGATAGAAGTAGATATGTAGAAAGTGCGAGCAATACAAGAAATACCAGTTCCTTGCACTGGAAAAGAAGTTAATGGGTTCTTGAGTATATTAAATTACATTGCTAGGTTCATATCATATTTCATTGCAACATGCAAGCCAAATTTCAAATTGTTGCATAAAGACCAAAAGGTTCAATGGAATGAGAATTGTTTTAAGGCTTTCGAAAAGATTAAGCATTACTTGTTAAAACCTCCAATTTTGGTGTCTCTTGTTCTTGGAAAACCGCCTATTATGTACTTAACAATACTTGATGAGTCAATGGATTGTGTACTAGGGCAACATAATGAATTTGGTGAAAATGAACACGCCATTTATTATTTGAGCAAGAAGTTTACTGGTTGCAAAACAATGTATTCATTCCTAAAATGAACATTTTGTGCATTAACATGGGTTGTTCGTCAATTCAGGCAATATATGATATGTCATACAACTTGGTTGGTGTCTAAAATGGACTCAATCAAGTACATTTTTGAAAAGCATGCTCTTATTGGAAGGATTGCTCATTCACAGTTGTCATCAGAATATGACTTAATGTATGTCACACAAAAGACTATTAAAGGAAGTTAATTGACAGAGTATTTGACTCATCAACTTGTAGAAGATTATCAATCAATGCAGTTTGAATTCCCTAAAGAATATATATTGTCTTTATTTGAAGAAAAATAATTTCTAATAAAGAAAAATGGACTTTGGTATTTGATGATACTTCTAACACATTAGGGCATTGAATTGAAGTTATTTTGATTTCCCAACAGAACTAGCTAACTTTGTTTACCGCTAGGTTGTGTTTTGACAGCACAAATAATATGGTAAAATATGAGGTATGTGTCATGGGCATTGAAGCAACCATTTAATCAAAAGTAAGAATGTTTGAGGTATATGGAGACTAGGTGTGGGAATAGGCCAGGACATACCATGCTTTGAAATGCTTGAGTTTGATCAACAATTAATTTTTTTAGGCCTGAGTCATGCCTATGACCTATCATAGGCTATTTTTCTCCAATCTGGTCTGGCCTTTTTTAACAGTTTGGCATGGCTGGAAAGCGCATTTAAAAGTCTTATTCACATTAAACTATGTAAATAGTATATTTTATATATTTTTAAATAGATTAAACTAGGCTTTTATATATAAGAAAAACTTATAAAATATATATATATATATATATATATATAGAAAAACTAATAAAATTATAACTAAATCTAATAAAATTATAATTTGCAAGTTTGCAACAACCTTCCAAAAAACAAAGAAACAAAATCAATCCATAATTAACAAACTCCAAAAAGTCATTAAAAAAAAATACAAATAAAACAAAATGAACCCTATAATTAACAATAAACAAAAAACATTGTCATCTTCAAGAACGAAATTTGAACAATTCCTTGTACAATATACATATATCAGCCAAAATTAGAGTGGTTTGTATCTTTTTTTTGTCAACCTTCAAAATTCAGAAGAAAAAATCATGATATGTGAGACATTGGGCTAAAAGTACAAAACACATAATGAAAAATTTCTTAAAAAATTGAATAATTACTACTTGATAAAATATCATATCAAATAAAAAATATTAACCTTTTAGTTTTTCTTTACATTATACTTATGAGGAAACCAATCCCCACCACAAATGAAAGCTTCAATAAATTCTTCGTTTAATTTATAGTAAATTTCATCAATAACTCTACCTTCAACATTAAATATGGACTCAGGTGTCATAGTTGAGATTAGAATAGCTAGTATAATACCCTAAATTTGTCCGACCAATAAATCAAATAATACCCTAATTTTATACTTTTGTCCGACCAATAAATAAAAAAAATCAATAATATGTAATAAACATTTTATATTTATTATTATTAAGTAAAAAAATCACCATTTTAAATTTGATCTAATTTTGAGTTTATATAATTTCTATTACATTAGATTTCACACCAAAATTAAAATAAGTAACCAAAAAAAAATTAATTAAAGAGATGTCTCTTTCATACACTCATGCCTGTTTTCCTACATCCGTACGCCTTTCCTGTAACCTTGCTTAGTTTGCTTGCTTTACTTTTGTTTTTTTTTTTCTTTCTCCTTTTATTTGCTTTCCTCATTTTTGTTTTCACTTCTTCTCTTCTATTTCCTTGATGCAAGTTTGCAGCAGTCCCTTCCCCTATTTTTATTTTATTTATTTATTTATTTATTTATTTTTAATTTAATAAGAATATTATTTTTACCATCTGAACACTCAATTAAAAAGATTAGTTTACTATCTCCTTAATTATATGAGATTTTTTAATTTTTATTTCATAAAAATTAAAAATTCATAACTCAATTTTATTTCATGAACACAAAGATTCATCATTTAAGTCAATAAACTGAGAACAAAAAGGGTGATGAGTAGAAGAGAAACAACATATTAGAGGAAGAAAATAATTTTGCTCATAGATAATTATAGTTAAACTAATCTTGCCCACACTTTCTAAAAGTTTCTTAAAAGTTTTGTTCTCCATCTCAAATTGTGTCAAACAATAACTTCTTGTTGTTTTATGAGAAACCTTATGAAAATATGAATTTGCATATTGGAAGCTCCCACATCCAAATATCGTCCTCGACAACAGTAAATGTGACACCCTAAATCCCAAAATAATATATAATAATTTATATTAAATTTGTTTTTTGAACAAAAATCGTAGCAGATAAATAAAAACTTTTTCAGAGGAAAAAAAACTTTTACAAGTTATTTAAGATATCACATTTCTCAAACAGTCAAAAGGAACTCTTTAAATTTTTTTGCTTCTATAAAACAGTGTAATCTCCATAAACTTGATTTGACTAGAATTTCTTAATTTAATTTCAAAATCTTACTAGTAACAACTGCAATTTTGCAAACTTCAACTTCAACTTATAAGGTGAGTTTCGAAATTTCAACTTCAAGACTCATTAACCTGTAACAACTGCAATTTTGCAAACGCAGAGCCAAGTCAGTCAAACACAGACAACGAAAAAGGTGAGTTTCGAAATCATATTGATAGTATAATAATAGTAAGAAGACACACACAAACAATCATAATAGAACTGTATCATTATACAAACATTCCTCAAAGAAAAACATCATATTATAAAGTCAAAACCACTCAAGGAAAACCAATACATTTCACTATAACATCAAATCATCTCATAAATTATTATCGCGCATAATACATATTAATCACAACAAAACAATCACAAGAAAATATAGTGTTATGGATGAGATTAGACTCTACTTCACAATATGGTATCATTCTAATTTCGAAGTACTTGGTTATGAGGCTTGATACTATGTCACCATTCCGGTGGACGGACAATTCAAATTGGCCATGTTCTCATAGATTCCCTCAACTCAACTCGAGATACATATATGCGACAGTCGAGGTAAACTTGTGTTGCACGATAGCTTCCGACATTTGGAGTGTGACCTCCAAGTCACCAAGGAATTCCGCACCCAAATACCTCCAAGGTCTAATAATCTTGCCTTAAGACTCAACAATAGACCGCTATGATTAGACTCATCTAGTTAAACTTCCCCGGAATCACTAGGCTTGTCAAGCCCTACCTATATGATGACAAAATAATCTTCACTTCATAAATTCTCAATATTTATTTTCTCCCCTCGTTAGCTTAGACTACTCCATTAAGAGCATCGTCTTTAGGAATAATCACTAGCTCATCAACTATGGGGTACTTCAATATTCTCATCACAATTTTATAATATCACAATTTTATAATATCATTAATCATACATAATCATGATCATCATATAAACTCATCACAATTTTATAACATCATTATCATCAATTAAAAATCATCATTATCATCACGTAAATATATATCATACCATGCATCAATCTTTTATTATCACATCACATAAATCCGTCTAATCAAACATATGCACATAATTTCATTCAAAATCCAACATCACAATAATGACAAATATCAACTACCACACAAGTATCGAAAATTAAAACAATCAACACCTTATAAACGTTTCTATTTCACATTTTAATATTATAATTCTTATATTTCATATTAATCAATTTATCTCTCAAAGGACTACTGCCGTACGTAGTAGACCCAAATGAATCGTTGGAAAATACAATTTTCCCGTTCATTTCACAATATATTATACTCATAAATTCAAACATTCTCTCACCCTTTATCTTATTTCGATGATTTCACACACGAGTACGATTCCACAAACAAACAATCTTTGTTCGTTGACTTTTTTCCTTCAATTGATCTAACTCGATAGTTTATGAGTAAACGTCAAAAATAAATTATGAGAAAATACTCTAAAAACTAAATTTCGAAATTTGGTAAAGGAAAATTAACATAAATCTGAATATTAATCAATAGATAATATAACCACTTTTCACATGATCGTTTTGGCGTTTAATTCACTCAAATCAGACTTAAGGTGAAGAAGAACGATACAAAATAACGAATTATGTAAACGAAGAAGTTGACTATTTTAGGGAGAAATTGAGGTTGTTAAAAATTTGGAAAATTGTGTTTAATTGAATTGCTAAATGAGTAAAACAACATATGTGTCCAAGTTACTCTCTGTTTCTCATACCCTTCACTCTTGTTATTTTCAATTATTTTTTTTATTATTTAATTTAATTTTACTTTTAAATATGTGTCTAATCAATAAAATAAATTTTACTTCTTTATTCTATTTATTTTTTATTTTTTTTAAATAAAATAAATAATTATCAAAACTATATTTTTTTCAACACTTTTTTTAAAACATGATTTAATTACCAACATAGTACTAATGTTTCAAAAGCAATATTTTATAAAAATGAAGTAATTAAAGTAATTAATCTTTTAAAATACATTAATAATCAAAATCCTCATATTCAAAATAATCCTTATAATAATACTAATTTTTCCAAATACTCAAATTAAAATATTACCATCATTAGAGAATAGTCAAAATTATAAAATAAATAAATATAACATCAATACTTTATATTAATTACTAAATCTTAATAACTATATATAAAATCATAATGTCATAACAAGTATATAAAAATAAAAGAAATCAAACACAATATCAATTCTATCTCAAGATAATTATTTATAAAAAAATAACTAAAAATAGAAAATAGTTATAAATGATTGAAATATAACTACGTGCATACTTAACATAATCACATAAAATATTTTTCTTTAAAATGTATATAAACGTAAAGTTGCATAAAATCTTTATATCGCTCATTTAATCTAATATTTATAAAATTACCACATCATAGAAGCACCTATATAACAAAAATTAGTCAGAAAATTTATCATCATATATACTAAAATAATTTTAACATCATATTAATTATTTAAAATCATATTTAACTAATAAAATAGTTTATTATAAAATTTAGGGTGTTACACTAAAAGGATATTTGTGAACCATGATATCAATTGCAATTAGTTTCCTTATATTTTCATTAGAGTATCTGACATCGGGACTAATAAAAGGATTACTTGACTTTGATGATTTAAATGGAATATCGACTTGTCTCGTTTCAGTAGTCGTCTTCAACTTCTTTTGATTGCAATATCTAGTATGTCTTTTCAATTTTAGTTTATAGTATCTGCAAACAACTTTCTTCACACCTTTAGATATTTCAACTTCATCAAAATCATTCCAAACAAGTGATGTATTTTTCCCTTTTTCTTCCAACAATTGGATGTTTGTTTTCTAGAGCAATATAATTTTCATTTGCCTATGTGTTAGTTTCTATTTGAGTTGATTCTATATGCTTAAGTTCTACTTGTGTGTTAGCCTCATTATTTTTCATATGAGTAGATGTTACTGGTTCACTTTTTTTCTGAGGGAAAAGACATTTGTTGAACAAAATAAAAATGGTAAGTTAAACTATATTATACTATTATACAAAGTAGAATCATGAAAATAAAATAGTCATCCCCTAATTAGGAGTGCTTATTTCACTGTCTGTTTTTTCAACAGCACACAGGAAATAATTCCAAATAAAAAAAAAGAATTACAATTATGAAAACCAAGTATCTAATTCCTCAAAATAATGATTTTAAAAAGAAACATTAAAAAAGATTATTAATAACAACAAAATATAAGAATAACATAATGATAGTAAATAGTATAATATTGAAATACTTCTTAAATTCATCAAACCATGATATCAACCCCACAAATAGATTAAGTAATTATACAATAATATTATTACCTCTAATCCAAATCATCTCAAACAAACTGAAATATATTAAATAATAATATAACAATATTATTACCAAATTTTGAAACACTTTTAAATGGATTGCACCTATTTTATGCATTTCTTTACTATTTTTTTACAAATTCATATATACAGTTGTGATCTTCAATTTATTTTGACTTAAAAAATCTAAAATTAGAACAACTTCAATGGAGTTTCTAGAAGATTTTTAAGAGTTTTTACGAAGACTGACTATAATAAAGGAATACAAAGATAAAAGAAAAAAAATAAGATTTTGAAGTAGTAAATATTGAAGTATTACCTCTATCATAACTTGAAGTCTTAAACAGATTCATTAGGACTTTTGTCTGATATGCTTCCTTTAGTCAATTATAATTGTAAAGAAGTAGGGTTTCTAAGCCTTATATACTAATAATCTATATAAAGATAGCAAATAAATAGTATTGGTTTTTTGATACAAATAATACTACTTACGTACCTCTAAATTTAACGTACATCCCAAATGAAAATAGAAAAGATGGATAATGGAAATTGGCAAATGTTACATATCATAAAATTAATACATATTACTAATAATAATAATAATAATAATAATAATAATATGAATGATGGTACTTTAGTTGTGAATTATGGTAATAATATCGTGTAACTTTCAAAAAAACTTTGAAAGTTGTTGTGCTTGGAAGTATATGAAACGACAACAACGAAAATGCTATTGACACATGTGATACGGATATAGGTAATGATATTGACACACTGGTAGAGTGATAGTCTAATAGAATTTAAAATAAATGATAATAATAAAAAATAATAATTTTAATAAATAATTTATATGTGTGTAGGTTGGCCTATCAGATCTAATAGGTTTTTTAATGAGTCTGAGTTTGGCCTAAACCCTAAACCCTAAAAATAATCTTTGAAACCAAATTTTGAGTTCGGGAGTCGATTATGCATAAGGAATGTATCAACACTCTAAGACATCCATTAAAATATGGTTACCTATAATTAATTGTGCAAAATTAATGTTAGCTTAAATATACTTATTTCTCCTTATTATTAAATATGAATGTCAATTGTTTTTTAAAATAAATGTGTGCTTAAACAAGAGAAGGAAAAAAAAGAGATTTTTTATTATTGTGCTTGACGAGAATGTGATCTTGCTCATACGTATCTCCTGGTGCGATTTAGAAATCAAAGTTATGTGTTGATTGCTTTTAAATAACTTGTGTTTTATTGTTGATAAAAAAAGTGTTGTTTTGGCGAAAAAAGAAAGAGTTTGTTTGATTTGAATAATCATTTGAAAAAAAAATAGTTTTAAGACTATCAAGCTGTACAACTTGTGTCTCAAAAACTCAAGGAGTAAAAATATGTCTCATCCAGTTAATCTGTTTAAGAATATCTTTTATTATTTTCAGTTTTAAAGCCACCAGGTGGTACAACTTGTGTCTTAACAACTCAAAGGTTAAAAATGTGTCACATCTAATTAATCTAATATTTATTTATTGTGAATGTTTTTTTTTAAAAAGTAAACAAACACATAAAGAGAGAAATAAGTTTCATTATTAAGAGAGAGAGAAAGAGAGAGAAAGAGTGAGAGAGAACAAACACACAAAAATCGGCCACGAAAGGGAGTTTCCCGGTGTGGTAAATGGACCTCGAACTACGATGGACCGTATGTAGTGAATTTCTTTTAGGAGCTCTAATATTCAAAGAGATGGATGGATAGGAAGTTCCACTCCTAGTAAATTCAGATGTGTTCAAAAAAATTTATGTTTGAACAAAAAGCAAATGGATGAAAAATGGACTCGCTAGGTTGAAAACCTGAAAATGCGACCTAGGCAAAAATTAGAACATCTCAATAGAGTGAAGACTTAGAAGACCGGTCAAGGCAAAAGTTAAGGATAAAAAAAAAGTTGAGACAACTCAAACTAGGGAAATCTTTATTCTTTGAAGCTGACCAATAAAGGTTTTATATTACAATAGTATCTAGTACTTGTTAAACATCCCTACATTGTCACCTCATACATGGTGCTTCGTTTCTTATTCCCATTGTATTTGTTTTACATTGTGAAAATGTGGTAATACCCTTTTGCTTGTTGACATTCTATGTATATATTACACCTCTTTGACAAGTAATACAATTTTGTTTTTGATTGTTTTAGAGTTTCAACATGTACTTTAAGACAATGAATGTTGGAATTTGAAATGTGTGAAATATGAATAATTTTTTTATAAATATTTTGACGCATAGAAAATACATACCAAAACCCCGATAAAATTCATAAGATATATGGGTGTGTGAGTAGGTGGAAGGGTAATCATTTTCAACAATGAATTTTGTTTCAATAGTCTGCCTTAGAAAAAAGTCTCACGAGATATACAATGAGTCATTATGTGAAAACGGTTGTTATTTTCGTTCATCCATTAAATCTTGAGATCGTATAAGACCATGAGAATCGGAGAATTAAAGAAATGAATATGAACTAATCTATTATGCATAATACACATGAATCATACAACTTAGATTCATAATCATAATCATAATCATACCATCATACTTTACTTATACTCAACAACCTTGCGTTGTACATTGCTCATTAGTTGTGTTTTAAAGTTTGAGTTACAAGTATGATATACATATATTTCCTCTTCGTTTGGACTCGATACTTGAGTAGATGAATGTTCATCTTCTTCTTTTTTATCTATTTTTTCTAAACACAAGTCATCAAACTCATCAAAAATAATATGGATGGGTTCCTCCATAGTTTGAGTCCTAAGATTATATATTCTATAACCTTTTGACGTTGTGGAGTATCCTAGAAAAATACTTTTATCAGATTTTGGGTCAAACTTTACCAAATTTTCTTTATTATTTAAAATGTAGCAATAACACTCAAATATATGAAAATAGGAAATATTTGGTTTTCTCCCTTTCCATAATTCGTATGGAGTTTTGTTTAAAATTTTTCTAATGGATGCACGATTAGAAATATAACAAGCTGTGTTGATAGCTTTGACCCAAAAATATTTTTCAATGTTGGGGAGTTCTTTCAACAACCCCATTTTGTTGGGGAGTTCTTGAACAAGAAAAATTGTGAGAAATACCATTTTTTTCAAAAAGATTTTTAAAGGATTCATTTTCAAATTCACCTCCATAGTCACTTCTCACCGAGACAATTCTTTATCCTTTTTTATTTTGAATCTTTTTGCAAAAATGGTCGAATACCTCAAAAACTTCATCTTTGTGTTTTAAAAATAAAACCCATGTAAAACGAGAGAAATCATCAACAATTATAAAACCATACTTTTTTCCACTAAGACTTGGAGTTTTGATAGGACCAAAAAGTTCAATGTGAATAAGTTCAAGAGGATTATTTGTTGAAATAATATTTTTTGAGTGAAAGCTACTTTTAACTTGTTTTCCTTTAACACAAACTTCACATACTTTGTCTTTCTCAAAATTAATTTTTGGAAGACCTTTAGCTAATACTCTATTTTGTGTCAAATCCATTTGTCTTTATCAATGGATACAAAACAAGATTCAGTAGGTAAATCATCCAGATACAGTTCATATAAATTCTTTTTTCCAAAATCGGAGAAAAAAACTCTACCCGAGGATGAATGTTTAACCTCACATAGAGTAGGCTTAAAAATAACTTCAAATTCATTATCACATAATTGACTAATTCTTAGTAAGTTATATTTTAAACCATCCACATACTGAACATTTTCAATTTTAGAAGAATTATTCTTACCAATAAAACTTGTACCTTTTATTTGAGCTTTATCATTATTACCAAACGTGATTGATCCTCCATCCTTTATCTCCGAGGAAATAAAGCAATGCTTATCCCCTGTCATATACCTTGAGCAGCCACTGTCCAAGTACCAAGACTTTCTTTTGTTGATCAGAGGATGAACCTGTGTTAGAGTTTAAAAGTAACTTAGGTACCCATATAGCATTAGGTCCTTGTTGGTTAGTTTTTCCTCTTGTGAGGATTTTCTTTTTGTGATAACAAATAAAATCATGGTGCCCTTGTTTACCACATAATGAACAACTTTTTTATTTTTTTTATTTTTTTATTTACGTTGTCAACTTTCTTCTTAGCATGACAATTTTTGAAAGTATGCCCAAGTTTTTTTTTGCAAAAAGTGCATTTTGGCCCATCCTTTTGTTTTTTTGGAAAGAAAATTTTTTATATAATTTTTGTTTTTGAGAACTTTTAAATCCAACACTAGCTTTGTCAAAGATTCCAGATTGAGATCCCATTATCTTTTGAAATGTTTCAGTAAATTTAACAAAGTTGGTAATGTCATTTTTTAGTTCTACAACTTCTATTTTCAAGATTTCCTTTTATGTGTCCTCTTCTAGAGGATGAATATGACATTCTTTTTATTTAAAAATATTTGTTGCTCAGATAATTTCTCATGAGACAACTGCAAATCTAAAATGATTTTTTCATATTTTTCATTCTTAGCTTGAAGTTCCTCATTGAGTTTCTTTGTTTCATAAAGTTGATTTTTGAGAAAACCATATTTATGAGATAAAACGTTTGAGTCATTTAAAAGATTGTCAAATTCAATTTCTAACTGTTCACAAGAAGGACATAGTTATGAAATTCTTACCTTTTCAGTTTCTGATTTTGCCATGAGACATAGGTTAACCTCTTCTTCCTTTTCTTGCTCAGAGGATGACTCGTCACAGTCATCTCAAGTAATCATCATGGATTTGTTTTTGTAGGGAAATCTTCTTGAGTTCCTTTTGTTGAGAGGACACTCAGTTTTGTATGTCCCATCTTGTTGCATCCAAACACTACAAGAAAAGAAGGATTTTGTAAGGGCCAAAAGCCCTCACTAAGGGCAAATAGCAGCCACAAAGGTGCTATTTGTGGCGGCCAAAGGCAGCCACAAATAAGCTGGTCACAAACTTTTGTGAGGACTTTTGCTGCCACAAAGTTTGAAAAACACGTTGGCATTTGTGAGGGTCTTTGCAACCACAAATAGCATGCTGATTAAAAAATAACTCTCTCCTTTGTGAGGGTTTAGACCGCCACAAAGTACCATGCTGATTAAAAAATATATATTTTGTGAGGGCAGGCCGCCACAAAATATTATGTATTTAAAAAATTAATTTTTAAATTCAAAATTAATACTGTATTATAATATTATATATAATAAATTAATATAAATTTAAATTTAAATTATAATTAAATTTAAATTAAATTTAAAATATAATATCATTATAAATTAAATTTAATATATGATAAACTAATCTTAATATAATTAAAAATTTAAAATAAATTTAAAATAGAATATTTAAATTATAATTATAATTATAATTAAAGATTATTCCTTTGGTGAATCCTTGGTTGTTGACAAAACTTGCATTCAACTAAGTTAGCATCATTCATACCAAATTCATTGTCATAATACAACATGCAACCTTTAACACAACAATCAATCCTCTTGACACCTAATCTTAACTTTGATACTAACCGTTTCGCATCGTAATAACTTTGCGGCAAACCATCTCTAATAGGTGTTGCGTCTAGCATCATTTTAGTCATCAAATCCCAAGCTAAATCAGGAACATGAAATTGAGACTTTAGACCTAATAGTCTAATACACATTGATAACTTTGAGTTTGAAGAACCTTCAAACAACGGTTTATTTGTCTATTTCAAAAGACCATAAAATCTCTGAGCTTCTTCATTGGGAAGTCCACCGGTATCGTCATATTGATCTTCATTGAATAATAAATTAACTGCAACAACATCCGAAATCATATCATTCATCGCCTCAAAGTGTTGATAGTTATAATAATCTATACCTAACATGTTAGTACTACTTGAAGGACCTATGTTATAATTCTCCATAGATGTACTAGTATTAGGCGCCACCAGAGACTCTTCTCCATGATTAGTTCAAATCCAATAGTTAGGCATAAATCCATCTGCATACAAATGCACTCTTATTTCATCTTCACTTTTAAACCGTCTACATCGACATAAACAACATGGACATCTCATTCCCCCTTCATCTTCGACAATTTTTTGCACTCTTGCAAAATTGAGAAAGTCTTCAACCTTGTTAGAAAAACGTTGTTTAAGATCCTTTCTTCCAGGAAAATTCCTATCATACATCTAACTACGGTCTAAATCCATATATATATATATATATATATGTGTGTGTGTGTGTGTGTGTGTGTGTGTGTGTGTGTTGTGTATATATATATTAATTGCTTTATTTTTCAAAAGCATTATATATAAATTTTGACATACAATTTATATGTCAATTCGGGGAGCATGCATTTGCAAACAATATAATAAATTATTATCAATACAATAATTATATAAACCGAAATAAAATTTTAAATTATATTTTTTTAATATTCAAGACTAACAAAAAATAAACTATATATATATATATATTATATATAAATATATGCATCAATACTTACAACAAATAATAATGATTAATATGATCAATTTTAATAATGTTTTTTTAAAAAATAGTTATATTAAAATCAATAACTTCGGCATATATGTCAATTAGGGGATTATTAATTAATTTGCAAACAATATAATAAATTATTATCAAGACTATATCATTATATAAACCTATATAAAATTTTAAATGATGTTTTTTTAATAATCAAGACTAACAAAAAAATATATATCATCAATTTTAATAATGTTTTTTTTAAAAATAATTATATTAAAATCAATATATTTTAACCGTGTTTGAAACTTTTATTTATCATATATTATGTAAACAACATCATTCCTATTTTTTTAAAAATAAATCTATAATAAAACACACACACACACATATATATATATATATATATTACTAATTTATAGTTTAAAAATAATATATATATTTACTAATCTAAATTTAAAATATATAAAATACTAACTTGATGCCGGGTAGCGCCTGACTTGAAGCATTCACTCACGTATGATGCTTACAAGTCTTCAAAGTAATTAACAACCATAGTAAAAAAAATTCAATAATATTAATTATTTAAATCAAATCAAAAAATAAAATTAAAAAACTACATATATAATATAACATATACTTACCAAAATTAAATCAAGCTTGATGAATATTTTGTGTAAAGAGAAGGTGGAGAGAATAGTTAGAAGGAGGTTTTAGAGAGAAGTTAGAAGTGAAAAAATGAAAGAGGAGTGGAGTAATATATATAGGGTATGCTTGATCTTTTGTGGCGGCCAAAGCAGCCACAATGACCAACGGATATTAGGCATTTGTGGCGGCCTGGGCGGCCAGAACGTGCCAACGGTACAATTGTAGTTTGTGGCGGCCTTTGCCGCCACAAAAGGTAACAGTCTAATCCTTTGTGACGGCCTGGACGCCCAGAAAGGCCAACGTCAATGTGCTTCCTTTGTGGCGGCCTTTGCAGCCATAAATGCCAACGTACATGTGCTTTTGTGGCGGCCTATGCAGCCACAAATGGACATGTTACTTTAGTCATTTGTGATGGCTTTGCCCCTCACAAAATTTATTTTTTGTGGTTGTAAAAGCCCTCACAAAATTCTTAAAAATTTAACTGGATTTTGTGGCTGCCTAAGCCCTCACATAATCACAATGTTGTGATTTTTTGAGGGCTTAGGCAGCCACAAAATCAAGTTAAATGTTTAAGAATTTGTGAGGCTTTTTCAGCCACAAATAAAGACCAATTTCAATTTTGGTATTTGTGAGGGCTTTTTCGGTCACTAATTTGTGAGGGTTTTATTCGACCACAAAATATTTATAAAGTTGGCCACAAAATTGTGTTTTTCTTGTAGTGAAAATAAGTTATCTGACTTTTGTTAGTTTTTTCTATTTAAGAAGATCCTTTATCATGTCCTCTTCTGTTTATCATCCTCTAAATATTTATGGAAATCAGAGCGAGTTCATCCTCATCCTCAGATAGACGATACTCCAAGTTTTCCTTTTTTATCACATCTTCATTCATCTTGGAGGATGAACTTTCTATTTGATTGATTTTTAGAGCAATCATTCTTCCCTTTTTGCTTGGTTTGTCTGCCAGCAACAATGGTTCATGAGCTCTTGGAGTTCCAACTAAATCTTCTAATTTCATGTTGGCCAAGTCTCTTGCGTCGGTAATGGCAGTCACCATTGGCCTCCATTCTTTTGGTAAACTCCTTAGGATTTTTCTTATCATTTCTTGAACGGAGTATACCTTTCCAAGAGATCTCAATTTGTTTAATATGATTGTTAACCTTGAGAACATTTTATCAATGGTTTCCTCCTCCTTCATTTCGAATTGATCGAAATCTCTTACTCCCATGTCAATCCTCGCTTCTTTTACGTGACTTGATCCTTCATGATTGTTCCTTAGAGTGTCTCAGAGTTCCTTAACATTTTTGTATTCTTCAAATCTATCATATTCTTCCCTGCTCAAAGCACACGTTAGAAATAAATGAGCTTTAGAGTTTAGGAGTACCTTAGAGTTTTCATCTTCCGTACACTGTGCATGAGGTTTCGCATTTGAGGCTGCGTCTATGTTGTTGGTTCTGATGACGTGATCCCCATTTTCATCCACAGACCACATGTTATTATCTTGTGATATGAGAAATAGTCTCATCTTACCTTTCCAATGGTAGTAATATGTGCCATCAAAATAGGGAGGTCGGTTGAATGATCTTCCTTCAAGAATATACTTAGCTTTTAACATTTTTCCTTTTGGATTTTTTCTCTTACACTGTTAGAAGTAATTTTCTAGAGAACCTTGCTCTGATGCCAATTGATGTAGCTAAATATCACTAAAATAGGGGTTGAATAGGGATTTTGCTGTTTAAAAATAAATTTCACGTGTTTGAAATGATATCCTCTCATAGAGGATGCCAACTCGAGGATGGTTATTTAAACCTTTAAATTAAAGCTGATCAAAAGAAAGAGAAAATGTAAAGAAGAACACATCCAACTTTTATACTGGTCCATCCAATGAAGGCTACGTTCAGTCCTCACACACTTGTGAGATTTCACTAATGTTCAAACTTATCAACCTCTCACAGAAGATGATTACACTTTGTGTATTCTTTAGCTTCACAAAGCTTATAATCAAGTTTCAACTATTTCCAAGTGAAACTCATGTGAAAACTGCAAAGTGATATGAGTATGATAGTTTCTCTATTCTTAAATACTTTCTAAAAAGATATTTCACATATCTAGTGTAGGATCATAGAAAGTATGAAGTGAGGATGGATATTGCTTCTTGAAAGCTTGAAGATACTTGATCTTTTAATGCAATGTTGTTGTGTGTTGGATGATAAAGAGCTTGTTGTCTTTTATAGAAGTCTTATGATGTTCCTTCCATGTGCCAAGCTCTTTATGACCGTTGGAAAGTCAATTCAAAAAACCCAAGGTCTTTCATCATATTTACAGAACTGCCATCCAGCTGTCCTTGGACTAACTCAGTGCATCTTCGAGTAGGAGGATCAACTCCTTGGAATTTGATCTTAAGTTGTCCTTTTCTTTTCTCATTCTTCAAGACATGTAAGGCTATATTTTTGACTTTTTGAGCTACAACCTTTCTGAAAGTTGAAGGTCTAGGTCGTTTTCAACTTTTGAGAATGATGTTGACAATAGAGAACCATCCTCTTACATTGTGCAACCATCCTCTAGCACGTGGTTCATAATTCCTTTCTTTAAGACATGTAAAGACTTCTATATTTGACTTGTTTGTTGTTGCCTTTATGTAGATTGACTCTTCATTGTTTTCATTCATACAAGAATGATATATAGGTCTGCTTTTAGTCTTTGCATATGATAGGATAGGTTGCTTTCAACAATTGGGAATGATGTGGACTTTATAGAACCGTCCTCCAATATAGTACTGACATCCTCTTACCTAGTATTGGCCATCCTCGTACCTATTCTTTTGGTCTTCTGACTTCTTTATTTCAAATGCTTTATTTATTCATTTTTTAATACTGTTGTGCCTTTCTTTAATGAATAAAAAAATATTTATTTTGGTGAGAATGAGTATTATGCAGGTTTGAAGCTTCATCATCTTCTAGTTTGGACATGCTACCCCACTCCCTTCGGTCTATTCTTTTATGCTCCACTCCTTCCTGTATTTTCTTTCCTACTTTTTTGTAGTTAGGTTTCCTGCTTTTAAGCACATAGGTTTTTATTGCTGTTGATTATATATTTGTTTTCTTTTTCATTTTAATTATATATTAAAATTAGGTATTGCCAAGGGATTTTCGAGGAGCAAAAAAGTGTCAGGAAAACAACTAATTGAATTTGATTTTTGCGGCATCTAAAGTCTGCTAATAGTTTGAAAATCAATTTTCACTGAGGTTTTACCCCTAAGAAAATGCGTAAGCTCCTTGGATAATTTTGGTATCCTCCTAAAACTATCAAATTGTCAAATGAGTTTAGTGTCTGAGGAGTGTGCTCTTGTTAAAATATGTTTTACTTTAAAAATATGGCGTCTCTCTTATAATTATTTTTCTACCATTATTGCTATTGTTTCGTGTGGAATTACATATTTGGTTTGCCTATATACTTGTAGAGTGGAAAAAATATTCATTTCACATAGCCCATCTCTTTATTTATTATTATTTTTTATTTGCAACATTTATCAACCATCAAGTATACCAAATATAAAAATGAATTTTCTACCTTTACTATTTAAAGACTTAATTTGGTGAATTTAGTATTTAGGAGAAAGATGAATAATTAAAACATAAATTATTTAAACAAGAGAAAATAATTGATTAAGAGATAAATAAAGACATATTAGATAATTAAAATCCCACCTAAACTTGGTCCAATCAACATATATAAAAAGTTCACAAAGTGAATTTCATTTTTTTGAATTAATGAAAGGGCTTCAAGTTCAACCTACACTCATCTAATTCTTCCTCGAGCTTTTCAATCATCTTGTCCTTTTCATGTATAATTTCTAAGAGCCTAATATTCTCTTCTTTAAGTGCCTCAAATTGGAAAACTATCCCTTCAATTTGAGCTTCAATAGCCTCATCACTTAACTCAAACACACTCTCTACCACCCTAATCACACGCCATAAACTCACCAAAACCAACAAACCGCCTCCTCTCCTCTCCAAAAATGCTTCCATAATTAAAGCTCCAATAATCACAACCCCATCCACAACATATCCTATATGCTTAAAGAATGAAAACCCTAACCCTAATAACAAAGCAATTATCTTTATTGAAAGTATACTCAAAATACAAATTCCAATCCAATGGAAATATTTTTCCTTTACTATGTCAATATTTTGTTCACATGAAATTAGTGAGGATGATAGTTCAAGAATTGTGATGATGAGATCTACAATAAGCAAAGAAATTGAAATCACACGTATTATTGTTGATTCTAGGAAATTGGTTAAATGGGTTCTCCATGTTGCTCTATTCAACAAATCTTGTTGGCTTGTTGTGTTAAAAAGAAACAACCATCTTTGCCTTCTCTTCCATGATTTTATTAGACTTTGGATTGATGAATCTAATATTTGCATGGAAAAATAATTTGTAGGGGATTGTATTTGATTGGTTTCGGAGGACACATGAATGGAATTCAAGGTGTTCATTGATATGAGAAATTAATATTAATTAGATGCAAAAATTTGGTGATGAGAATTGCAAGTTTCATGATTTTAATATAAAGAAAATGTTGGTTATATATAATCGTGACGTATTTGATGTGCAATATATGCTAGTGAAGTGCAAGTAAGCTTTGATGGTTTTGCATGCTTTAGCTTTAGGGTCACGTTAGAAAGGTACCTTAATTAATTTCAGTTACGACTTTTGTCATTGAGAATGTCTTTGACTTAAAAAAAAATTATTCATCTATCTCACTTATTTAAAGTTTTTGTGCATATGTTAATATATATATATATATATATATATATATATTAATTAAATAAACAAATTACTCTATCAAACTATCAATCTTAATTATTTGATGATTTATTATTATTATTATGACCGACTATTGGTTTGTACAAACAACTCATAAACACATGACTCCCAATTGGTGATCCTCCAAATTTAAGTTTTATAATATAATTACAAGAGGGTGATTTTGAGTTAACCATATTTTTAATTTATATAAAATTATGATACTATAAGTTTAGTCTCTAACAAAAATTTTATTCACTTATAGTATCTATTTTGATGTTACAAGAACCTTTTCAAGGAATTAAATAGGACTTTTTTTTAAAAAAATAAAATAGAGACTAATAGAAAATAATTTTTTTAGGAATTAAAAAGTTGAAATTTTTTTATAAGCATTAAAATAAAAATTTGACATTTTTTAGGGATCAAAATTTATTTTATCCATTTTTTAATTATTAATTTTTTTTATTGGAGCCACAATTTTTAACATTATAACAAGACATCCAAAATATTTAAGACGACCAAGACTATTATCAACGCATAACACAATATTTTTTTATAAGTTATGTATATAATAAT
>JBBPBT010000888.1:765611-776941 GCA_037974875.1 Cicer bijugum | reverse complement strand
TCATCTAAAAAAAAGTATTCATTATTTAAAATTCATAAAATACCTTGATCTATAATAACATAAATTTAAAGTTGATAAAAATAAAAATAATTAATCTGCGTACAAATTCACACACTCAAATTAATTGCATAAAATGATAAAAAGGTATATAAATATGTCAAAATTAAAGTGTTCGAAATAATCAAACTTTTGAATTTGTAAAGTTCACAACATCTAAATTATTAATTGAATCTTTATTAGATTGAAGTAAATCTATCAATGTGAGTCAAACAAATATCGTCTCAAAAATGAAAAATCAAAAGAGTGTAATTCTTAAACAATAAATAATACTACACACTAAAGGGATAAGGGATGGAATCATATAAAAACATAAAAAAGAAAAACTAAATCTATGTCAAAGTGGGTCTCCAATTTTGTTGAGTATAATCAAAATCAACCTTTCCTCTCAACCATATAATAGTATAACGTTTTATTGCAATCACAAAGACCTTAGACTACAGGTATGACTTTTCTTTCTTCTTTTTGTGTTTTTACAAGTGTGACTTTTTATTTGTTAGCATGACACTATTTTTTTATTTAATTGTATTTTTTGTCTTTTTATTTTTATTAATTTATAAAATTAATTATTTATTTTAAAAATCGACAATTTTATTTTATTCTTTTAATTTTTTAATTAAAAACTAATAACATGAGATATTTTAAATAATATGATATATAATACTATAATATAAAATTATTAATACTCATAAAATTGAAATAAAACACTGTAAAAATTTATATCTCAACTTCAATTTTTTTCTTTATATTTTTAATTTAATTAATAGTATATGAATAACTAATGTATCTAAATAATTCTATATCATAAAATTATATGTCACATCATTAAAAACTGTCAATTTTTAAAATTAAAAAATTAATTCCGTAAATTAATAATAATAGAAGAACCAAAATAATAATTAAACTTTCTTTTATACCATATCTCATATTAAAAAAAATTCAGGTTATCCTTGGTGGACATAAAAATGTATTTATGATGATGGCTTTTAACATAGTATTAAAGTTGAGGCATGAAAGACTAATATATGTTTTACCATAAGATCAAATAGCACTTATGATTTCACTATAGTCTCACCATTTTCAACTTTGGCAACTCCAAACCCCACAACAGATACTAGGTGTCGTCCAGGGAGGTTACACCTTCGTCACAAAGTGCTTTAAAAAAAAAAAAAAAAAACAAATTATCAGTACTACTTGATTTAATGGTAAAAAATATACCACTAGTCCATCGTATATCACTTGTAGTCCATGTTAAAACTTCAGCTAATACTCCAATTTTTTTTTTTTAAAGAAATTTTAAATTGAAAAACTTAAAATTAATAACATTTTAAAATAAAAAAGATTAAATTATTATTTAAAATTAAATAAAACATTAAATTAAAAAAAATTTATCTAAAATTAAGTTAACTTTAAAAATATATATCATAAATTATTTTTTTCTGCTTTGGAAAACCTAAAGACACTTACTAAAATGCTCCCTAAAAAAAATATTAAAAATGAAAAATTATAACGGCATAAGACATTAATGTGATAGAAAGACCTCATCTCATCTCTTAATTGATGCGATGCGAAAAACATACTGAAAAATTACACGTTCTCATTGATTAAATTATGATTAATCATTTTCAATCTGGGAAGAACCCTAATTTTCAATCTGTGTTTCTCTGTAATGGCTTGATGGTTCTCAAAATTATTAAAGGGTTTCTCTTAAATGATGAAAGATAAACGAAACGCATGTAAAGTTGTTGTTTCGAGTTACTGGAATTGTAAGTTATAACCGGGTCAAAACGCTGGGTTTTAACCCGAATTTATGCAAACGGGTGTAGATGGTGATCACCTCAGTGGACGCCCACTCGCAGGCGTGAAGTGAAACGCGTGTAAATCCTTTAAAATTATATATTTTTCCGAACCAAATATAATTATTATTATTCTGATATTTGGTTGTATTTTGGACACCTGAAAACATTTTTTATTAATATATATTATAATCTCATAACTTTTGCGAAAATACTTTATTGATTTTATTACACTTTATAATTTAATTATTTTGAGAATTTATTTTTGTTTCATAAACAATCAATTTAATATTTTATTTTTTTTAATAAAGTTAAATTAGTTTATATTCAGAGTATTCTCATGTGATTTATAAAAGAATATAGATTTAAATACATTTTTAGTCTCCATATTTTACTCAATTCGTATTTTTGGTATCTCTAATATTTATCTATAATTTTAATTATTTTGTTTCTTAAAATTATGACCTTTTGTCCAACTCTAATCTTGACTCTTGAATTTGATGATGTGAAAATTAGTGAAGTTGATGTGTCATCCATATCATATTTAATTTACAATTTTATTAATTAATAAATAGGTAACACCATTATAATACTTTTATAGCTTTTAAAAATAAAGCAAAACACTTAAAATAAATAAAGAGAAGAAAACTAAAATTTGTAAAACAAAATTTATGAACCTTAAAATAGAAAGTAGAAACACAAACTCATAAAGAGAAGAAGAAGAACGAAGTCATAAAATTGAATAACAAGAACGACGCTAAAATGAATCTTAGTCGTGAATTCCATTAGAATCGTCTCTTTCTCGCAATTATTTACTTCACATTCTTGTTTCTGAAGTGTTCTTTGTAATGGATTCAAAAGAAAAAATGACGGAAATCACGAAACTCGGTTGCGATGGAACTCCAAAAAATTCGTATGATTCAATACTTACTTCATGGACAAAAGAGGATGAAAAGTATATTTTCAAGTATGTGATTTTTGTAGTTTGTCATGTGTGTTTGTATTGGTTGCTATCGAATACTGTTTGTTTTGAGTGGGTTTAGGGTTTGTGTGAATGGTTTAATGTTTTATAAGGTAACAGTTGTTCGTTTATCGTATTCTAAAGTTTATTTTGAATCAAGTTTTAATTTATGTGGTTATTTGGTTTAAGGTTTATTTGTGAATTTTTTTAATCAAGTTATGATTTTTACAGGCCACCAATGATTCAAATTGTTAGATTACAAATATACCATGACAACATGTTTGTAAATAATCCTTGCAAATTATATGTTCAAGGACAAGTTGATGAAATGAATCGGGATCAAGATGCATATCACATGTTGTATATGGATATAAGTAAGAAGAATGATAAAAAATTTGGGTTATAAAGAAGTTCGATATTTATGGTATAGGCACCCAAGGTTTTCACTTACTCGTGGAGGCCTCTTAACTCAAATGCTATTGTTATCCAACTTATTGAAGATGTGAAAGGTAATGAACTTATAGAAGTTTATATGGAGCATCTTATCGATTTTTCAATTATAGTTGTGAATGATAAAAATAAGAAGAGACAAAGTGTTGAAGAGGAAATAATTATTGATGTTGATGAATATAAGCTTGAGGGTGATGGTGGCGGTGAATGTGATAGTGAGCCTGAAGTTGTAGTTGAAAATGGAGATATACCTAAAGTTGTAGTTAAGAAGTTGAACCTGAAATTTAAGATGGACCTAAAATTGAAGATGAAGTGGGTAGTGAAGATAATGACTATGTTTGGAGTAATGAAAATGATGTTAGTAAAGATAATGAGAATTTTGATGAAAGTGAAGAAGATATGATTTGAACTACTATACTTCCCTCTCAAACTGGTGTAGGAACTTAACTCAATGTGTATTAAAAAAAAAGATGATTTTGAATATGAAAAATGAAGATTCTTATCAATTAAAAACATCTTTAGGGAGTGGTGAATATGAGGACTCAAATCTCCCAAACTTTAAGATGTCTATAGGTAATAATTGTGTTCGGCTTGAGTTGAGAATGAAGTTTAACACAAAGTCCAATGTGAAAAAGGCTATAAAATAATATGTTACGGAAAAAAAATTATACCTAAATAAAAGTGGTAAAAAAGAGAATGATTGTAAATTGCATGAAGGAATGTCCTTTTCATTTGAGGTTTAATAAGAAAACTGGAAGTCAAAATTGATTGGTTGCTAGTTTTATTGATGAACATACATGTCGTAGGATAGCTAGAAATAACCAAGCCAAAACTGAGTGGCTAGCAAAGAAGTTTATGCCCACCCTTAGACATACACGTGACATGAAAACAAAGAGTTTAATTGCTGAAAGGTTTGAAAGATGAAGTGTTAAATTGACACATAACCAAGCATACAAGGCCAAAAGAAGAGCCATTGAGATGATACAAGAGCTTGCTAGTGAACAATACTCACATTTAAAAAGCTATGCAAATAAGCTATTAGAGTCAAATCCAAATAGTACAATAACTATCAAATGTGTTGTGAGCGTTAATGATATTATATTTGAGATAATTTATGTTTGTATTAAAGCTTGTAAAGCTGCATTTTCCTAATGTTGGCCTTTAATTAGATTAGATGTGTGTTCCTTGAAGGGTGAGTATGGTGGTCAAATAATGGTAGTAATGGATAAGGATGTGATGATACCAATTGCATATGCAGTGGTAGAGGCAGAGACAAGAAAGTTTTGACAATGGTTTCTAGATCTACTATTGGAAGGTAATTTTATTCATCTCATATCAACATAAGGTAATTTTATTATTTTGTTCATGTATTTTCATCACCATTTAGAAGTTTATTTCTTATTTAATTGTGGTTACATTGCTTGCAGTGATTGACACATGCAATTCAAAATATTATAGTTGATATTGAACATAGGCTATGTGTAAAACATCTTTATGGAAATTGGAAGAAGAAATACCCTGGAGCAGAGATGAAAGAAGTATTATGGTTGGCAACTAAGGCAACAACAGTTCCAACATGGCAAAGAGAAATGACCACAATGAAATACATGAATGAGACTGCTTAGAAAGATATGATGAAACTTCCTCCTAACACAGGGACTAGGTCTGCATTTTCCACTAATACACATGACCTACTAGTCAACAATATGTGTAAGACATTCAACAAGGTAGTATTGGAGCATAAAGACAAACCAATAATAACACTTCTTGAGGATTTAAGGCACGATATTTTAGATTGTCACCAATGGGAACATATGTCCAAATATAAAGGCGACATATGTCCTAATATACAACAATTTCTAGAAAAGGAAAAGAGGGTTACTGAAGGTGTAAGCAATAAGCTTCCCTGATCTAGTTTTTGATTTATGTACCAAACATACAAGTGCACATTAAATAGTTGCTTGATCTAATGTTTTGAATCAAGAAACATTTCAGGCATACATGAAGACACTACAACACTTGGAACAATAGTTTGCAACTCAAGGAATCAACCATAGTTGGAGGATGCACTTGAGGAAGATGCAGTTTGTGTATAGTTGTATTAGGTGTCTAGGTATCAAGTTAAGTAAACAATCACTAGAGTCTCACACAAGACATGCCAATGAGCTTTTGTCATTCATTCATATGTTATGAAACTTAAAACTGTAAACACTCGATTGAACAATCGATTGAATGGGTTATCAATCGAATGGCACATAAACTGTCTTAAACAACTGAGGTCTGTAACAAGATCAGTCGATTGTCCAGTCAATTGCACAATAGACTGACAACTCGATTGATGCTCAAATTCAAGTTACAGAGAGCACTCAGTCTGTGCCCACTCGATTGACCACTCGATTGTTCACTCGATTGGCAACTTGATTGTCTGCAGTATCTGAGTCATTTTGACCACGATACTCAATTGATCAATCGATTGATGCAATATTTCATATCACAGTGAGCACCCAGTTTTGAACAACTCGATTGCTCACTCGATTGAAAGGAAATTATGGCATCAGGTCTGAATCATTTGATCACGACAATCGATTGACCAATCGATTGATGCAACATTTCATATCACAGTGAGCACCCAGTTTTGGCCAACTCGATTGCTCACTCGATTGAAAGGTTTTCATAGCATCAGGTCTGATTCAGTAACTTGATCAATCGATTGACCAATCAAGTGAAGCCTATATAATTCAAGATTCCAGAAACACAGAATATACGACACTCGATGCAGCAATCGATTGTATCCTTACAAATTCGATTGGGCAATCGATTGTCCTGGTGTTTGCCTTGAATATATATAAGGTGCCTCAAATATTTTTTAATAACAACCAATAACACTTGCATAAAAACTTTTCACATTTTCAGAACCTCTTGCTCTCAATCTTGCATATCTCTGAAAATATTTTGAAAGAAAAGTTTTTCTAACACACAAAAATATTCATTGGCATATCAAATCTTTTGTGTGGTGCTAAAGTGATTGAACACATTTCTTGATACTACTTTTCTTTGTTCGTGACAAAGACAATTCTCTGTAATTAAAGCTGTAACAAATCCAGTTTAGAAACTGGTGGCTATCCTTGTTGGTGTGGTATCATCAAGAGGAAGTCTACTTTGATCTTGTGTGAGTTTGGGGATAAACTACAAGGATCAAAGGGGTGACAAGATAGAAGTGAAGGGAGTTAGATTGATAGGTCGTGTAGAAGACTGGAAAATCTGTAAAAGTACTCGAATTCATTCTATAGTGAAAAAGGCTGGAATCATGATTATGATTACAGGACTGGATGTAGGCCGTTGGATCAACGGCTGAACCAGGATAAATCTTGGTGCAATCTTTCCTATCCTTTCTCTTTAATTTTCAGCATTGTTTAATTGCTTATTTTTGCATGCTCCTTGAATAATCTTGTATGTGATTTTTAGTTTCCGCTGTGTGTGTCAATTGTATGATTGTTGCATAATTGAATTGGGAATTATGTTTAACTAGTTGGAGTTGATCTTAATTCTCTTGTTATTAATCAAAAAGAAGTCATAGTTTTCCAACAGAAGGTTGAAGTCCACGTTGGAAGGCTGATGAAGCTAACGAAATGCTTGAAGTGTCAAAGGAATCTGAGACATATAAGGTTAACTTAGGCGCTAAGACATGTTCATGTAGAAAGTGGGACTTAACATGTATACCATGTTGTCATAGCATTGCTTGCATGTGGCATAACTATGTTGTCCTAGAGTATTTTGTTTCATCATATTACAGGTAATATGATGAGATTGTTTTTATTTGTTAATTAAATATAATAAATCACATTATGACTATAGTTTTAATGTTTCAAGAAAAACACTTTTTTGTCTACATATGGATACATAATGAAACAAAAAAATGGTTATTCTATGTTTATATCAGAGAGTGAACCAATAAATCCCCCTATAATGAGGAGAGCACCATACCCAAGAAACAAAGAAATAAGAGTAATAATGAACCCAAAATGTCAAACATACTACCAAGAACACTTACAACAGTGAAATGCAAAAAATGTGGCAAGCTTGGGCACAACAAAAACACATGTAAAGGTAAAACTACTGCTGATAATAAAATTTTATAAGGTGGAAATAATGTATAACCGCTATAGCTCAATAATTGATGGTGATGTTCTTATAAAACATTAGTTGATGTACTACTAAACCACTACTTGTTCAACAATTGATGTTGTTGTTTTTATGTAGAGGACAAATAGAAAAAGAACATAAGAATGTCAAAGTGCACAAGTATGTCTACAAGCACCTCAAGGATCACAAGCATCACAAGTTGTATTAACTCAGGGAACACAAGCACATCAATGATCACAAGCACCGAGTCCAAACACTTAGGATCGAATGACCTTATATATGGCTTTAATGATGTAATTTTTTGTTTAAGTATAATATGTAATGTGTAGTGGCACGAACTTCTAATCTGTAAGTGCACTATTATTTTGTTTGGTTCTCTAATTTTAAAATGACCCTATTATTTTGTATGACAACTAAACTGACCCTCTTAATTTGTATGACTTGGTTTGTATACATTACTAGTTTAATTGTTGGTTTAATACCAAACTAGTTTAATTTGTGTTCATTCTAGTTTAATTTATTTATTTTCTATTTTAATTTGAGATTGATTTATATTGGTACTAGTTTAATTGAGACTGGTTTGAGACTGATTTATACTGGAACTAGTTTGGAACTAGTTATAATTGGACTGTTTAGTTATGACTGGTTTGGAACTGATTTAATTGTGACTGATTTAGTTAGGACTGGTTTAGAACTAATTTAATTAGGACTAGTTTATATTGAGACTGGTTTAATATTGATTTGTATTGGAACTGGTTTAGAACTAGTTTAATTGAGACTAGTTTGAAACTGAATTAATCGGGACTAGTTTAGTTATGACTAGTATGAAACTAATTTAATTGAGATTCCACACAACTTGACAATTTAACACAATAATTTGACACATTATTTTTCTGTGTTATTGACATTGGTTTTATTATAGCAATTAGTACAGTTAAAACATTTGATACAATTACAATATTTTATTAAAAAAATAATTATTTGATTATATGAACATAACCATTACATCTTCACACAATTACAACATGTTGTCAAAAATAACAAGCTATACATGAACGTAAACAACAACCTATTTCAAAATATGTGTTGCAACTAATGAAAATACAAGTATTACAACAAACAAACACCTTAGACAAACCAGAAGAAAAAAAAATCCATGAATTTAATTTTCTTCTTCTTCTTCTTCAACCCATTTTCATTTATCTTTGTGTCAATCATAAACTTTGTCAACTATTCATTCTTTTCTTTTAGAGATATTATAACCTCCTTAGCACAATTGGTCATATCTTCATCAAGCTTGTAAAAAAGTTGCATAATAAAAATCATTGTTTTTTAAAATACGTATCTTTCAAAAATAATTTTTATGATGAGCTTTGTAAAATAGTTTTTCATTTTTTGAAATTGCATTATCCAAAAAAAAATTTGTAGTAAGTAGATGAAATACGTAAAATGAAATTTTAAGTAATAAACTATTTAAACTAATTTTTCATTTGAAGTTTTATCTTTATATGTTATTTTAAAACATTCTTTTAAAAAAATGTTATAACAAAAATGAAGAAAAAACCCTAAGTTTCTCCTCTTCTTCATCCATTAAAGGGTGGTTTATGACCATTTTTTAGTCCATAATCACCCCTCTAAGTTACATTTTTATTTTCTTTTTATTTTATTAAAATAAGTATTTCTCACATAGATTTAGTTTGTAATTTATGTTTCATTTTTGATTTCATTGTCTAAGTGCGACATTTAGTTTGTTCATCATCATATATAGGGTGTTGTTGTTTGTTTTCCCATCTAAGTGTGGTGTTCATAGAGGCAACATACTCATTATGTCGATAAGGTATTTACAGAGACTATCACCAAATTCAACACTTTTTTAGTCTTTCATATGATTTGTCAAAACGTGGTTGGATTGATCTCGTCAAAGGTCATATATAGTTGATATGAGCAAACAACAACAAATATTTTTTTTCGAAGATGGGTTGAATTAAAGACTATAGATCTTGCATTATTTTTTACTATTGAGCATATATGAAAGAGATTAGTTTGGTCGTTAGGATTAAGGTTTTAGTTTTATTATCTTTTATTTACTTATGAAATCTTTATGTCTATTGTTGGCCTTTTTGTTTTGTTTTTTTTCTTTATATAGTTTTGATATCAATATATGGATGAGGAATGTCCAATATCATGATGAATTTGCTTGTACTTTTCTTATTTGTTTTTGAATGAAGTTTATTTATCTATATAAAACAAAAAGATGATATATTGTAAAAATAATTTTTTTTAAATCTTAAACAAATGAACCAATTATTATAATTAACTAACAACTCAAGATTACAAAAATAAAAAATCAAATTGCCAAAATTGAACCTAAAATTTCAAACTTCTCAAAAACTTCAAGAACAAAAAGTAAACCTAGATTATAAATTAAAGACGGAGATAACCACTTGGTGACAAACTCTCAATACCAAATGATGTAGATTTGAGTTCTTCCATATGAGATTGAAGATATAATTAAGTGGTTTCATGAAACAAAGTGGCAAAATTAAAAGGAAATGAAAGAAAAATATAATGGACTAGCTTGAGAAGATGGAGAAGGAAGGCGCCGTAACCTAAAAGATTAATTGATAAGCAAACAAGGAATCATTAAAATGGTAAGAAATTCCCTGGTCACATCAGCTCATTTGTGACGGATTTGGCCTCTGCAGCCAGTAAAGCCACGTCCTCAATCCTTTGTGGCGGCATAGGCCGCCACAAATTCCCTGGTCACATCAGCTCATTTGTGACGGATCTGGCCCTCACAAAATTCATTTTTGTGGCTGTAAAAGCCCTCACAAAATCCCTAAATATTTAACTGGATTTTGTGGTTGCCTAAGCCCTCACAAAATCACAACATTGTGATTTTGTGAGGGCTTAGGCAGCCACAAAATCCAGTTAAATATTTAAAAATTTGTGAGGGCTTTTTCAGCCACAAAAGATGACCAATTTCAATTTTAACCTTTGTGAGGGCTTATTCGGTCACAAATTTGTGAGGGTTTTATTCGGCCACAAAATATTTATAAAGTTGGCCACAAAATAGGGTTTTTCTTGTAGTGAGTTATTGATAAGATTCAAAAAAGTTCTAATTTAAGAACTAAAAGAGAAAACTTAGCTCACTCAACGCAGGAAAGAAATTTCAAGTCATTTCAAACTTATCTCAAATGAAGTTACAAACCCTACTTAAAGATAGAACCCCAAAATATGCAAGGCCATATACCATTCTCTAAGGCCATATTGGCCTTATATCATATTTTCTAAAATAAACTAAATGCGATAACCTAAATGCAATAAAGCAAAACACTAAAATAAACTATATATAGAGAATTTTTTATATTCATTTTATCCTTGATTCAACATGGAGCCTTTGAGTTTTATTTTCCATCAAATTCCAATGATTATATGTTTATGAGATTAATCTTAATCTCTTTTATCATGTGATTCTTAACCTTCGTTGTTGTTAGATTTAATTGTCTTTTTAGTCCCTTTATAATCATTTATTCAACGAATTAGTCATTCTATTATAAGATTTATCTGCTTTGATATCTCATTTAAAGTTTTGAATTATAAAATGATTATGTGACATATACTATGATAATATGGAATGATCGTTTACGATACTTCAAGAAAACTCTAAAAAAAATTATTTTATCGTTTAAAAATAATTTATTTTGGTAATTTAATTAATAACATGTAAATAACTAGTCAAACTAAAAGATTCTACATTGTCAGATCTTTTGTCACATCATTTAAAATACGTTTTATTAATATTTTTATATCTAAAAATTTGAAGTAGAAACTAAAATTAAAGAACAAAATTACAATTAAATTTAATTATTATATTTGTATGGATGAAAAGTCATACTTTTAGAAAAAGTAAAAAAGAAAAA
>JBBPBT010000888.1:748673-765252 GCA_037974875.1 Cicer bijugum | reverse complement strand
GGATAGAGGAAAAGTTGATTTTGTTTTTTTATTTAATAAGCAATGATATAATAATAAAGGATAGTGGAAAAGTTGATTTCGTTTTTCTTACTTAATAAGTTATAATTCTTACATCGTCACAAAGAATTTGGATATTTTATTTGGGTGAACATGCATTAAAAAAAAATTAAATAATGCATAAGTTTATAAGAATTGTGTCAAAATTAAATTGAATAATAGTGATAATTTGAGAGAGTAAACTACGTCACTAGATACATAGACGTATACGTCAATTAGATAAACAATTTATTAGTACAAAATAAATAACCATTGCAACTAATTAACCAGCTAAAATTAACTAAAATATTAGTTAATTAGTTAGTTAACTAACTAAAACTAAGTCTAATGGTGTAAACTAACTAGATAATTTGAGGCTCTTAATTATTACGAAAAACTAGTTCAAAAGATGTCAAAGGAGCTTATAAATAAAGAGCAACACAATAGTAATTTCTAAATCAACTCTTTGAATGTCCATCATGGATATATAAAATAAAATCTTCTATTTTGTGTTAATATGTTGCAGCATATGCCTAGATTTCAACCTGAAAATATGCAGCAGAATCAAACTATATTTGATAGAGTGAATGAACTATCTACAAAGAAAGGATGTACTCCATCTCAGCTTGCACTTGCTTGGCTTCATCACCAAGGAAATGATGTGTGTCCTATACCTGGAACCACCAAAATTCATAACTTTAATCAAAACATTGCTGCTTTATCTGTTAAACTAACAAAAGAAGAAATGGAAGAAATTGAGTCCTTGGCAGATATTGTTAAGAGTGTTAGATCAGGAAAAGAACCTACATGGAAGGAATCTGATACTCCACCACCTTCTTCTTGGAAAATTGAGTAATCAAGTGGTTTGATTGCTTAATATTGCTCATATCAACATAATTTTAAATTGTGGTTGCAGTTAAATTGTAGACTGTTTATGTATGTTGAAATATAGAAAAGTGCGGCTAATTAATGCAATTGCAGACCAAGATATAAAACCATGAATATGAGTATACTATAGATACTTGTTGTTTGCTGCCTTAAGAAATAAATTGGTGTGAGGAAATGGATTTTTGATGTATAAATAAACAACTATAGTTTCTAGCATGAGTGTCAATTTTATGTGGTTTGACTTTTATTGAAGATGAGTCTATTATATAGAGTTTAATTAAATATTTATCAATAAATTGAAATAGCCAATAAATATTCTATTAGCTTATTTTAAGTGTGTGCTGGGATTTATTTATTTATTTATTTTAGAAAACGTGAATTTTAATTTTACACTTGAGATAGGAGGAAGTAAAAGTTATAACTATGTATTCATGAAAGGCTTCAATCAATATTCATATTTATGAAAACATCAAATATAGGTAAAAAGAGGGAATGTTTCTTCAATCTCCTAAAAAAAACAAAGTTATTATCTTTTTCTTTTTTTCACAAAGTCATTTATCATATTTAATTGTACTATATCTATCTTATACAATTTAAATAATTTTTTTTTCAATTTTTTGAAAAATAATAATTACATGTCTAGAGTTTAGATTGTAAACAGTGATAAAGATAAGATAAAAAACCAACATGAGATAAAAAAGGAAAATAACATATTAATGGTTTAAATATATTTTTGGTATTTACAATTGCTTTGTTTTGATTTTAATTCATGTAATTATTTTTATTTAATTTATACTCTTGCAAATTATAACAAGTATCAAGAAAGTTCTTTATGAATATTTTTTAGTAAAAAAAATGGTAACATGACTAATTTTAAATGAAGTGGCACATGATGATTTTATAATTATTGTTGACTAGACAATATTTAATATTTAAAATTAAATTTATTTTATTAAAAGCTTAAAACTAATTAATTAATTAATAAACCAAGTAAATAATAAAAACTCAATAATCTTCGTCTTCAATTCCAAAAAATTTAATAAAAATTCAACAACCTTAATCTTCAACACTAATTTCTTTATCTTCAACTCACGAATTGTCATATCTAATTCAAACCCTACAAATTCAAAACATTTGCTACGCTTCACAACCATGGCCATTGTTTCATTGCCACTATTTTAGGTTTAAGAATTTTATCATTTTCTACCAATATACATAGTCATAAATTCATTTTTAGATAAACATCTCGATTACTAGAATGATGAGCATACACAGTCATAACTTCATGTTTAGATAACAAATTATAATGGATGAAAAAAGAGTTGTATAAGATGGGAAAGAAATTAAAAAAAATTATTTTTATTTTTGTTTAAATGTTGTTTATTGAAGTATATATTACAATATTTTTGTTTCATCTTTATAATTTTCAAAACAATAATTAAATTACAATTAGTTAATAGGGAGCAAAACAATAAAAATAAGGAAGAAAATAAAAATAAGTATGGATCGTAGTTGGATAAATGCTAATCATTTGAGTGAAGTGTATACGTGTGGATAAATTTTTATAATTTACTTTAAAAAAACTTCATAAAAACTACGAAAAGTTTTATTGTCCTTCATAAAAAAAAAAAAACTTCATAAAAACAAAGGAAACTTCTTAAATAGAAACTATTACATTTTGAAGAAATAAGAAATTATTTTATTTGTTATGGAATTTGGCTAGAGTTATACAAAACAGATATGGCATGATCATTTGTTATACATGACGAATGTATTAGTGTGACTACTATGTCATGTTACATATGTTGAACATTGTAACAAAATTGATTCATGGATGCTAGTATTTAATTATTTACAAATTGTTATTGATTGTGCTTTTTCATATGTGTATGATAAAAAATTATAAGTTGTTATTGATTGTAATTTTTTAATGTTCGTATGATAAAAAAATTAGGATTTAGCCGATATTGATTGTGTTTTTTTTTTCTTCCAAATATTTGATGACTCAAGATCATTTTATTCAAATCAAATTAAAGAAGTTCAAAAATATTGTGTGGATTTTATTTTGAAATTAATTGAAGGAAAAGACAATGCTAATATATGTCTATCGAATATTGCTACATTGTGATTTTCTAATTTTGTTAATTAACATCTAAACTTTTTTTTTGACTTATCAAGATTAGTCAGAAATAGGATACATATTTTTTGTATGAACATGTGATATTATATATTTTTGTTATTAGATGGTTATATAAATTTGTGGTTACAAGTACAAACCTCTTATTTGAAATTTAATTCGAAATATTGTATATATCTATGGATCAGTCGATCAAAAGATCTGACTTAAAAAAATGATTTGTTGAACTGAATTTGTGATGTTTAAGTCGGTTAAGCTGAATCAACTTAACAGGACGAAGCTCTATTAAGTCGGTTCATGAAACGAGTTAATAAACAATATGTTTTTTTAAGTCGTTTGATGTTAACTTCGAAACATAATCGACTTAAAATGTACATTTTAATCAGCTTAAAAAGATAAATCAACTTAGAAATATAAAATTCTACTAGTGTTAGATATAAATATTTGTGGAGATGTTTTACGAAAAAACATAGCAAAATGAAAATGGAAAGAAACTTGAAAATCATTTCAGTTGTTTATTCTCTAACACTTGTACCAAACTTCTTTGATCAAATATTTTTTTCAATTGACTATCTTTTTTGTTATTCATATTATTTTGTATATTTAAGTTGAATGTAACATCATCCTCTCTTAAAAGGACAAATTAATATATGTAAAATCTTCATTTGATCAAGAATATAAATGACCTATTTTCTAAAATTGATACACTCAAAAGCACAAGTTAGAAGATACATATAATAAAAAAATTGACCTTTAAAATAATTTTGTTATCGTTAAAACATATGAGAGAGATTTGGTTTGAACATACTAGATGCATAAGCTATCACTTTTCCTTCTTGCATTAAAATATATTCTTAACAATTTTTAGAGGTATCATAGTAAACCACAAAATTCATGGAAGCGAGGAAATTGATGGTACTATTATTTCAAGTCTTTCTTAGAAAATACTAAATGTAACACCCCGTTTTTCAAAGCGAGGGTGTATTTTTTTTTTCAAAAGAAATTAAAATACAACAGAGAAATAAATAAGGTAAAACCTTTGGATAAACAATTTAGTCATTATAATTTACAAACAGCGGAAAGGTTTTCCGAAATATAACTCCAAAGCATGTCATGATGTCAACATTAGAACATGTACATCCTTACAACTTAACATGAAGGTAGCCCAAAAGAAAGACATATGTGTCCTGAGTGACAACCTAGTCTGATCATTCTATACATAACAAAAACTATACGCCTTGAGTAATCTCCACGCGCCCCATGAGATTCTCCTAACGTAGCTCCAAATCAAGCATTCCCATCCACATTCCCATCCATAGGGTACGAACCGGTGGGATCATCCTGACTCTCATCTGAGGGCAAAGCCCAGATTTCCACAATAGTTGTAAAAGGTCACCAATCGAAAATTAACAGTTAACACATAACATTTAAGCTTTTAAATGCACAAATAACCTTTTCAACTTATCATGCATCTTAGAAGGATTTTCCATATGCTAAAAGTTCATGTAATGCTTGCCAAATGTAAATGAAATCAAAAGAAAGTTCTCAATCCATCAAGTAATACGTAACTCACCAAAACATTGATAAATCAATTGAGCAATCAATTATCTAACTCAAAATAAGATTTTCCACTAAGCCAATCGATCGGGGAAATCAATTTCCTAAAAGTTTTTAGTGAAAACTGAACTCTGGGCTTAAATCAATCGATTGGGTAAATCAATTGACTCAATCGATTGGGTAAATCGATTGACTCAATCGATTGGGTAAATCGATTTCCTGACACACAGAGCCCCTGTATTGAATCCAATAGATTGAGCAAATCGATATTTGGAAGACAAAGCCCCTGACTTGAATCCAATTGAATCCAATCGATTTACCAAATTGATTTCTTAAATGATTTTGAAAGACAACTTACCAAATCGGTTGGATAAATCGATTTCGTGCAAAACAGGGCCCCTGTAACTCATCAAATCGATTTGGTAAATCGATTTCCCTGTATATTCTTTCAAAAATACATAAACTAACTCAATCACATTCAAACACCACTCCAAACCTTAACACTTAGTAATATCCATACAATCACCACGACATTATGAGTTTCGAAATTGTTTTACAATCTAACATACTATCACACAATTCCAAAACATAACTCTTAGTACAATCAACACAATCACAATTTGAATCAAACACACTTACACATAGTTTCAAAACATAACACTTAGCAAAATCAACACAATCATAATTTGAATTAACCACGACTCGTGTGCCAAGCACCCTAATGCAATGCGTATATTCCAAAATGCATGGACTCGGAATTCCAAACCAAAACCCTTCTCGAAGGGCCGTAAATCATAATTGTACCGCCTATCGCAGGCCAAAGTACCAATTACTGAGGTGCCACCTATCACGGGTCAGCACGATTTACTAAAAAGCGTAAATCGTAAACGTACCACCTATCACGGGTCAATACAGTTTACCGAGGTGCCACCTATCACGGGTCATCACGATTTACCAAAAGAAAAAGCGTAAGTCGTAAGGGTACCGCCTATCACAGGCCAAAGTACTACTTACCGAGGTGCCACCTATCACGGGTCAACACAACTTACCAAAAAGTAAATCGTAAACGTACCACCTATCACGGGTCAGTACAGTTTACCGAGGTGCCACCTATCGCGGGTCAGCACAATTTACCAAATGAAATGCATGAGCATACACTAACTCCATTCACAACAAGCGTTAAGTAAATGCAGATATTAAAAGATTCCCCATTTTTAATACTCATTTACTTAACCGATTTTCACACCAAAACATTAAGCAAACATACATATTAAGAGATTCTCCATTCTTAATATACTTTTGACTTAAACGATTTCCACAACAAAACATTCAGTAAACAAGTCATTAAGAGATTCCCCATTCTTAATACTCATTTCACTGAAACCATTTTCAAAAACAAACATTAAGTAAACAAGACATTAAGAGATTCCCCATTCTTAACGCCCAGTTAACTTAAACGATTTTCAAAATAAACTTCAAGTAAATAAGACATTAAGAGATTTCCCATTCTTAATTCTCATTTAACTTAAACGATTTTCCAAAACACACATTAAGTAAACGAGACGTTAAGAGATTCCCCATTCTTAATACTCGTTTAACTCTAATGGTTTTCAAATTTCACACCAAACAAACTCGAACATAATATCCAAATCAATCAACGATTTACACCAAATCACATCAATCAACAAACATCAAGTATGAACACGCCAAGTACGATGAACACAAATCAACGCAATCATAACACTCAAATACATCAAATTTCATTTACTCAAATTATACATAAATGAGTTAAATTCATTTTCCCCAAATCAATATTCTAACCCTAACAAAATTCTTTTCATCACGACCACAGATAAGTCCCTAAATGCAAACTAAAAGTTTGGAAGGAGCCCTTACCTTCACTTTAGCTTTTTCGTTCGATTTCGGTACCGTGAGCAAATCCGGTAAAAATCTCCGCTCGCAACGCCGCTTCCAAAGTTAGCTCACTAGCACCGTAGTGTAGTGGTGAGCAACTTTCCCTTCTATCACTTCTTGAAACGACGCTTAGATCTGGATGAAATGGGGATATTTGAGTTTGAATCCCTAATATTGTTTTTCTCCGTTTTCGAATCAAAGAGGAAAAGTGAAGTTGAGAAATCCTTGTCCCATCACCTACTATCAGTTGCGAACTCAAGGGAATGAAAAGAAATAAAAAACGAGCAACAATGGAGGAAGGGAGAAGAATGGGTGTTCTTGCGCAGAGGAAGAAGAAGGGAAATTTTTTTTGCTTTCTCTCATTTCTCTTTCTTTCCTTTGTTTTTCTTTTCTTCCTTTTTCTTTCCTTTCTTTTTGGTTTCCCTCCAATTCCTTCCCTTCCTTTTCTATATATATATATATATATATATATATATATATATATATATATATATATATTAATTATAATTAACAAATATCTCAAAATCTTTAGATATTTATTAAATTACCCTTTCACCCATAACGCATTAAACTCTTCGCAAAAGATTCACCGCAGTTAATTTAATTTATTTATCGACGAGTAATTCTAATCGGGCATCAAAATACCTTTTGATTATATAAACCCCAAAATATTAATAACTTTGGCTAAAAAGCCCCTAAGTTCAATACCAAAATCCATTAAAATACATAAAGTACACTTTAAAATTATGGGTCTTACATTACTATCCCCCTAAAATTAGTTTCGTCCTCGAAACTATGCGTCGATAAATAACTCTGGGTGTTGTTCTCTCATCTTACTCTCCAGTTCCCAAGTCGCATCTCCAGTAATTGGGTTCCAAATCACCTTGACTAATGAAACATCCTTGGTCCTCAATCGCTTGATCTTTCTGTCATCAATTCTCACAGGTGGTACTTCGAATGATAAGTTATCCTTTAGCTGGATTGTGTCTGGTTCGATCACATGAGATGGATCTGCCAGATATTTCCTCAACTGTGACACATGGAATACGTCATGAATATTGGACAATATCGGAGGTAATGCAATTCGATAAGCAACGGGCCCAATTCGTGCAGAAATCTGATATGGTCCAATGAATTTCGGAGTCAACTTCTTCGATTTCAATTCTCTACCAACTCCATTAGTAGGTGTGACTCTCAGAAATACATGGTCACCCTGTTCGAATTCCAAAAGTCTGCGACGCTTGTCCTCATAACTCTTCTGACGATCCTGTGAAGTCTTCATTTTCTCCTTGATTTTCTTCACCTTAGTTGTAGTCTGTTGCACCATGTCTGGTCCGACGATCATATTTTCACCGTCCTTATACCAACACAAAGGCGTTTGACACTTGCGCCCGTATAAAGCCTCATTTGGCGCCATTCCAATACTTGCGTGGAAACTATTGTTGTAGGTGAACTCAATCAATGGAAGTACATCATCCCAACTTCCTCGATCATCTAATACACATGCTCTCAACAGATCTTCCAGGGACTGATTCGTCCTTTCAGTCTGTCCGTCTGTTTGTGGATGGTAAGCTGAACTCAACCGTAGTTTCATTCCCAACGCTTCGTGCAATGCTCCCCAAAAATGCGAGGTGAACTTCGGATCACGGTCTGATACAATACTCGATGGTACCCCGTGTAACCTCACAATTTCAGCAATGTAGATCTCCGTTAGCTGGTCTACCTTATAAGTGGTCTTTACTGGCAAAAAGTGTGCGGATTTAGTCAATTGATCCACTATCACCCATATAGAATCATTTTTTCTCCTTGTTTTAGGCAATCCAGTTATAAAATCCATGGAAATGCTGTCCCACTTCCATTCAGGTATATCTAAAGGTTGCAACATCCCAGCGGGTCGCTGATGTTCCACCTTCGCTTTCTGGCAAGTTAGACAAGTGGACACACACTCCGCTACATGTTTCTTCATTCCTGGCCACCAGTAATTCTGTCTCAAATCCTGATACATTTTTGTTGCTCCAGGATGAATACTCAACTTGCTCTTATGCGCCTCTTCTAAAATCGCCTTCCTCATATTTGTAATTTCTGGTACACAAATCCTACCATTGCATCGCAAAATATTATCCGATCCAACCTTGAAATCTGTTGTCTTCCCTTGCACTATTAGGTTCCTTTTCTCTTGAATCAAGACGTCATCTTGAGAATTTGCAATGTCTTCAAGTAGTCCACTCGAAATCTTAATCATTCCGAATCTCAAAATCCCCGGTGCAAACTCTACGTTCAAGTTTAGGTCTCTAAAAGCTTCCCACAACTCTTGTTGTCTAGCCATAATTGTTGAAGACACCGATACACTTCTTCTACTCAATGCATCAACCACTACATTGGCCTTCCCAGGGTGGTACTGCAGTGCGAAATCAAAATCCTTGAGAGTCTCCATCCATCTTCTTTGACGCATGTTCAATTCCTTCTGATCAAACAAATATTTCAAACTCTTATGGTCACTGAACACGGTGAACGTGCACCCATATAAGTAGTGCCTCCAGATCTTTAATGCAAAAACAACCGCAGCAAGCTCTAAATCATGAGTAGGGTAGTTTCTCTCATGAATCTTCAATTGCCTGGAGGCATAAGCTACAGATTTCTTGTGTTGCATCAGAACACATCCCAACCCTTGGTGAGACGCATCACAATAAACTTCATAGGGTTCATCTGATTGCGGTAACACCAATACTGGTGAGGTCGTCGATTTCATCTTTAGTAACTGAAAATTTTCCTCGCACTTCTCTGTCCATGCGAAAGGTTGATCCTTTCTGGTAAGTTGTGTCAATGGGGTCACAATCTTAGCAAAACCTTCAATAAACCTCCTGTAGTATCCTGCCAGTCCTACAAAACTTCGTATGTCCGTGACAGTCTGAGGCTGTTTCCAAGCAAGAACCGCCTCAATCTTAGCCGGATCTACAACGATCCCTTCCTTGGTTATCACATGTCCCAAGAAATTCACTTTTTCTAGCCAAAATTCACACTTTGATAGATTGCCATATAATAGTTTCTCGCGTAAAATCTCAAGAACTTGACGTAAATGTTCTCCATGCTCTTCTTCAGTTCTCGAATAAATTAGTATATCATCAATGAACACCACAACAAACTTAACAAGGAATGGACTAAAGATTTTGTTCATGTAGGCCATGAAAATTGCTGGTGCATTGGTAACCCCAAACGGCATAACCAGATATTCATAATGCCCATAACGGGTTCTGAAAGCGGTTTTCTGAATATCTCCTTCCCTTACTCGAATTTGATGGTAACGTGACTTCAAGTCAATCACCATGCATAAGCGTGAGCTTCCGTCCTTCGCCTTAACTAGTAAAACTGGAGCTCCCCATGGCGATACGCTTGGTCTAATAAATTTCCTTTCCAACAAATCTTCAATTTGGCCCTTGAGTTCATTTAATTCCAATGGTGACATTCGATATGACGCAATGGAAATTGGTCCCGTTCCTGGGTGTAAATCAATGAAAAATTCCACTTCTCTTACCGGTGGCAATCCTAGAATTTCCGTTGGAAATACATCCCTGTACTCATTGACAAGCATCACATCTTCTATGTTCACATTTATCTTTGCCTCCACATGGGCCAGAGACAAAAACTCATGAGTCCCTTCACTTAGCGACACTCGGAGTTTGTTAGCGGCTAAATACTTAGCAACTCCTAGTTCGGGGAAAAGAACCAATTTACGAGCACAATCCAAGATCACATAATGGTACGACATCCAATCCATATTGAGAATGACCTGGAGTGACTGTAGAGGTAAACAAATCAAATTAACCAAGAAATCCCTATTCTGAATAGTTATTTGACAATGTAAACATGCAGAATTTACTGTCAAAGTCTTAGCAGGTGTGGAGACAACCAAATCAAAAGGTCAAGCAGACACATATAACTTCAAACGATTCACACAATCCATAGCAATGAAGGAATGGGTTGCCCCCAAATCAAAAAGTGCAGTTATAGTGTTACTTGCAATCTCACAGTCACGTTGAATCAGATTGTCAGATGGATTCCCATCTTCAGCACTCACACAATAAATGCGTCCTCTAGCTACAGGGCGAGTTGCCCTGGTTACATTCACAACGGGTTCCACCTTCGGGGCTCTGCAATCCCTTGCAAAGTGCCCTAGCTTCTGGAAATTGTGGCACGTCGGTCTATTAGAGGTACATTCATTAGCATAATGTCCCCTCTCCCCCACATCGGAAACATCGAACCACTCGTCCCAATTGTCTCTCGAAATTCTGGTTCCCTGGACGATTCTGCCCACCGTTGTTATTTTGTGGCCGATTATAAGGTTTAGCAACTTGCTTCCCCTTGTTATTCTGATAATTCACCCGACTAGGCCCTCATGCACTAAAATTCCTTCCACGGCTAGCCCTCTTATTCCTCATATCCTCAACTTCCCTACACTTTTCCACAAGAACTTGGAAACGTTGAATTCCCAAGGGCAAGACAGAGTCTTGAATCTCATACTTTAGTCCGTCTTGGAAACGATGACACATGAAAGGTTCATCAATCTCTTCACGGAAAAACCTAAAATGTCTTGATAGCGATTCAAACTTAGCAGCATATTCACCCACGGTCATGTTCCCCTGATGCAATTTCAGGAAATCATCGCCCAACTTAGTCCTGGTACTCATCGGGAAGTATTTGTTTAAAAACTTCCTTTTGAATGATTCCCAGTTCACCTCCTCGTGAGCTGATCTCATCAACAATCTTGCACTCCTCCACCAATACTCAGCATCCCCTAATAGCATATAAGTGGCATAATTGACCTTCACTGCCGCCTGACAGTTAATCATTTCGAAGATCTTCTCCACTTCTTGGATCCATTGATCCGCCTTCTCCGAATTCTCATCCCCCTTAAACTTGGGAGGATTGTAACAACGGAAGTCTTCTAGCCCTCTTGACTCTGCAACACGGATCTCTCTTTCCCTCTTTTCGAGATCACGTTGAGTCTTGGCAGCAGTCTGTGCAGCAACAGAAGCAGCCATGTTATTCATAGCCTCCGCAATTCGATCATCCCTGTTAGCATTGGCTCTCGGAGCGTCATCCCTTCTTGGCGGCATGGTTTTCCTATAAAACCATCATCAAGTAGAGTCTTAACACTACTTCCAATAATTCCCAAAAATAACTTCCGACCACAACAGCACATAGTAATTATTGCGGACCTGACAACTCAAACCACCTAACCCGACGCATGATCAGACAACAACTCCTAACCTATAATCTAGAACTAAAGGTTCCACAGCCCCAAAAGAAAACCAAACCAAAGCTCTGATACCACAATGTAACACCCCATTTTTCAAAGCGAGGGTGTATTTTTTTTTTAAAGAAATTAAAATACAACAGAGAGATAAATAGGGTAACACCTTTGGATACATATTTAAGTCCTTATAATTTACAAGCAGCGGAAGAAGTTCACAAAATATGTATTCAAAAGGTTTACATAACAAAAGTGGTATAGTCTTCCAGTTTAAAATTTAAAAGCAACCCACAAGAAAGACACCTGTTCCCTCGGTGTCAACTTAGTCTGATCATTCTATACATAATCAAAAAAAAAACTATACGCCTTGAGTAATCTCCACGCGCCCCGTGAGATTCTCCTATCGTAGCTCCAATCAAGCACTCCCATCCACATTCCCATCCGGAGGGTACGAACCGGTAGGATCATCCTGATTCTCATATGAGGGCAAAGCCCAGATTTCCACAATAGTTGTAAAAGGTCACCAACCGAAATTAACAGTTAACACATAACATTTAAGTTTTTCAATGCACAAATAACCTTTTCAATTTATCATACATCTTAGAAGGGTTTTTGCACATGCTAAAAGTTCATGTAAAGCTTGCCAAATGTAAATGACATCAAATAGAGTTATCAATCCATCAAGTAATACATAACTGAACAAAGCATTGATAAATCAATTGAGCAATCAATTATCAAACTCAAAATAAGATTTCCCACTGAGCCAATTGATTGGGTAAATCGATTTATGGCAAGGGAAGTCCCTGTAACTCATCAAATCGATTGGGCAAATCGATTTCGTGAAAGACAGAGCCCCTGTAATGAATCCAATCGATTGGGCAAATTGATTTCTTGAAAGACAGAGCCCCTGTAACTCAGAAAATCGATTGGGGTAATCGATTTCGTAAAAGACAGAGCCCCTGTGATGAAACCAATCGATTGGGCAAATTGATTTCGTGAAAGACAGAGCCCCTGTAACTCAGTAAATCGATTGGGTAAATCGATTTCTCTGTCTATTCTTTCAAAAATACATAAACTTAACTCAATCACTTTCAAACACCACTCCAAACCTTAACACTTAGCAATACCCATACAATCACCACGACATTATGAGTTTCGAAATCGTTTTACAATCTAACATACTATCACACAATTCCAAAACACAATTCTTAGTAAAATCAACACAATCACAAATTTGAATCAAACACACTTACACATAATTTCAAAACATACCGCTTAACGGTTTCAACGTAATACCCACACAAACAAGATGAACCAACAAATCACATGGCATCACTTTGACTCGACAATCCCAATACAGACAAAATGAACCAACAAATCACATGGCATCACCTTGACTCGACAATCCCAACACAAACAAAATGAACCAACAAATCACATGGCATCACTTTGACTTGACAATCCCAACGCAGACAAAATGAACCAACAAATCACATGGCATCACTTTGACTTGACAATCCCAACGCAGACAAGATGAACCAACAAATCACATGGCATCACCTTGGCGTGACAATCTCAACACAGACAAGATGAACCAACAAATCACATGGCATCACCTTGACTCGACAATCCCAACGCATACAAGATGAACCAACAAATCACATGGCATCACCTTGGCACAACAATCTCAACACAGACAAGATGAACCAACAAATCACATGGCATGACCTTGACTCGACAATTCATTTCTTCACAAAATCATTTTCACGACAACATTAAATAAACGCAGATATTAAGAGATTCCCCATTCTTAATACTCATTTAATTTATGATTTTCACAAACAAACACACATTAAGCAAGCAGAAATATTAAGAGATTCCCCATTCTTAATACTCTTTTAACTCCAACGATTTTCAAAACAAACATTAAGTGAACAAGACATTAAGAGATTCCCCATTCTTAATTCTCATTTAACTTAAACGATTTTCCAAAACAAACACACATTAAGTAAATAAGACATTAAGAGATTCCCCATTCTTAATACTCGTTTAACTTAATGGTTTTCGAATTCCACACAAACAAACCCAAACATACTTTCACATTCAATCCATAATTCACACCAAATCATTTTTCCACACAAACCACACAAAGCACATCTCAAATTCTATAATTATCAATTATGAACACGTCGAATACGACGACACAAATCAACACAATTCATCACTCAAACACAACAATTTCATTTACTCAAAATCATACAAAAATGAGGTAAGTTCATTTTCCACGAAACATTCATCAATATAACCAAAACCTAACTCTAAGATTTTACCCATAAAACCTTAGATACATTTTCCCCAAATCAATACTCCAATCCTAACAAAATTCTTTTCCACACAACCACAGATAAGGCACTAAATGCAAACTAAAAGTTTGGAAGGAGCCCTTACCTTCACTTTAGCTTTAACGTCGATTTACAGTACCGTGAGCAAATCCGGTAAAATCTCCGCTCGCAACGCCGCTTCCAAAGTTAGCTCACTAGCACCGTAGTGTAGTGGTGAGCAACTTTCCCTTCTATCACTTCTTGAAACGACGCTTAGATCTATATGAAACGGGGAGATTTGAGTTTGAATCCCTAATACCGTTTTTCTTCGTTTTCGAATCAAAGGTGAAGAGTGAAGTTGAGAAATCCTTGTCCTATCACCCACTATCAATTTCGAACTCAAGGGAAAGAAAAGGAATAAAAAACGAGCAACAATGGAGGAAGGGATAAATTGAGCTTCTTGCGCAGAGGAAGAAGAAGGGAAATGCTTTCTCTCCTTTCTCTTTCTTTCCTTTGTTTTTGTTTTCTTTCCTTCCCATTTCTTTATATATAAACATATATATATATATATATATATATATATATATATATATTAATAATAATTAACAAATATCTCCAAAACTTTTGATATTTATTAAATTACCCTTCCACCCGTAACGCATTAAACTCTTCGCAAAAGATTCGCCGTAGTTAATTTAATTTATTTATCGACGAGTAATTCTAATTGCCATCAAATATCTTCTTGGTCATATAAATTCCAAAATATTAATAACTTTGGCTAAAAAGTCTCTGAGTTCAATACCGAAAATACACCAAAATATAAAGTTCACTTAAAAATTATGGGTCTTACAAACTTCTTACAAATTTGATGTTGTAAAAGTGAAAGGGCAAAATCGTCCAGCTTGATATGTCTGCTGGCAAAGATAATTTGATAAAAAGTTTCACCGGTGGGAGATTACAAAAAAAAATATAAGTTTTTTTTTATTCAACAAAATATAAGTTGGAGATACAAAAATGGATTTAATTGCTAGTATATTAATTACACCATTGTCTTTATAAAAAAATTGATGCATCCAACTAATAAATTTTAATTTTACATTAATGGTCGTATCTTTTAAAATTCAGTTAAATAAGACATTGAGGGAATATTTATTAAAAAAAAACAAAAAAACAACATTGAGTAAATAGATTAATTGATCCCTAAATTTATAATCATTTATCATCTTAATCCTCAAATTTTGCAAATAGCTAAATAGTCCCTCAATTTGATAGTTTAAATTTGATTACATATATACAAGGAGTATTTGATAGTATTTTAAATTTGATGTTGTAAAAGTGAATTAAAACAAACTTCAGTATCACCTAAGACTATTTCCTCCACATATCTAAACATTTTTCATCTCATAAAAAAAGTTGACGAGTACGGCGTCACACATCATCTACTCAATTTCTACATTTATACTAAAATTATCCATATTGATTCATATTACCTTTGCTTTTAATTGTATTCATCATGATAATTATTTGTCTAACAAAATACATTAATATGATGTAATTGGTCTTATTCCTCAAATTATTTTGATTCTACTACTTTCTTACTTACAAAAATATGCCTAATATTTCTATATTTTAATACCAATCAAAAATTAATAATTCAATAACTGAGTCAATGTTGTTGATAACATTGAAAGAATATAAATTTTAGAGGGGATTGAAAACAACTATTTTGATTGAAGTCAATTAATTAAAGATGGAAAACGCTTAGAAGAATATGAGTTTGTATCTTAAACGAAAGAATTAATAACCAAATTTTACTTACTTCATTTTCAGTAGAAATTTTAATTATCAAGATGATATTTCAAAAATACGATTTTCTTGAGAATATGGAGAGTTAAAGAAAAAAATCACCTTTCAATTCCTTTTTCATTTTTTTTTACAACCTTTTAATTTTTTTTTACAACCTTTTCAAATTGTCCTTTAACTATAGTAAAAATTGTCAAATCAATTTAACTATTTAAATTTAAAAGCTTACGATTTATCGGCGGAAAAAGAGGGAAACCCCACCCAAGTGATTATTAAAAAAAAAAATTAAGCTACAATAAATTAATATTAGATGACATTTACGAATTATTAAAATATATTTATGTCATTATTGTTGTAATTAATTTTATTTATATATTAAAATATTAAAAATTAACTTATTTTTATATTAAAATATATAATTTTTTTAGCTTTTTTGAAAACATTTATATGACATATTTAAATTTTTATTTATTTTATTTTTAATATTAAAATTTATTATATTTTTAAAATTGAATATTTTTAATATTAAAATAAATAAGTATTAAAATAAATAATAAAATTAATTACAATAATAATAACATGCAAATTACTTAATCCAAGTAAAAAAATACAATATAAGTACCATGTCATTAATGAAAGAGACACATACTAAAAAATAATACCAAATAAATT
>JBBPBT010000888.1:734817-748201 GCA_037974875.1 Cicer bijugum | reverse complement strand
TTTATACTTTATAAAAATATCATATTAAATTTTTTTATTTATTTATTTTATAAATCATGAAAAACCAATATATATATATATATATATATATATATATAAAATAATTATCTAAAAAATTTACGCAATATATTAATCATATGTATTTGTGTAAATAAAAGTAGGTTTAATACTTTCTAATATTTTGAAAGATTTAATATATTTATTATATAGTATATTTTTATTATTTATTTTTGTGCAAGCTATTCATATAAAAACATTTTATTTACTATTTATGTTTTGATTTTGTTTCATATTTACAATTTAAATTGGTATTTAGCTCATGGTTCCAAGAAATATGGGCTTATGTGACAAGCCCATTACACCATAAACCTTGAGTAAATAATCGTAAGTGCTTGAGCACAACACACTGACAAATGCTTAATATTTTGTTTTGAAAAATGATGTTTCAATTGTAATGTACTATTTTTTCCTTTTGTCTTGATTTTATTTGTTTGGGTTTTTTAGGTAAGATTTTCAATGAGATATTGTTGTCGATTCTTATCTTTTTGGTTTTTGATTTACTTTCCTCAAATTGTTTATTTTTTAATTTAATAAACTTATTAGAGTGATATAATTGATAATAGATAATTTTAAAGTGTCAATATAATTGAAATGTTATAACGGTGTGATGATATTATACTTTAATTTATGTTTAAAAAATTCCTTTGCAACTTCTTTTTCTTTTAAGTTGATTACCATATTAATAAGATAGATATTATAGTTTTAAAAATTTATAATAAAATATTATGAACATTTAAACGAAAATATTTGTATTTGACAAATGTTTTAAAAATTGGACCTTGAGAAAATAAATTTTTGTTCATTTATCTTTAAACGTATGTGTGTTGTATAAAACACATAATCGTTCAAGTAGAGACCGACCATATTTAATTATGTGTAGTCAATTGTGCAATAATATTTTAATCTCATTTAAATATACTCTATTATATTTGTTTTATAATGAGTTTTCAAGAATAATAAATTATCTCAAAATAAATGAGTCTTTTAATTTTTAATGCACTTTTTCAATTATACATTTTAACTTATATTATTTGTATTATTTTCAATACAATATATTTCATTCATTTGCATTAATAGATTGAATTCACAAGTCCATAAGTCTTTCATGTCTAGCAAGAGACATGAAGAAAGAACACCAGAACTTGGTTATATGAAAGTTGTGATTCCCACAATCACAAAAATAGATTGAACAATAGAAGGAAATTTGTGGGGTAGAAACCCTAACATCCTAAAATCAAAAGAATAAAAATAATATGAATTTCAAAATTTCAAATAGTTTAATTTATAAATTATATTATTATTATTGATATGTTTTTAGTTTTATTATAAGAAAAAAATATTTAATATATTATTTTAAGAAAAATAATATTTTAAATATTTTTATAAATATATGCACGTGTAAAATGTTTTTTCATAACCAATTTGTTTACAATAAGGTACCAATAGGAATTTGTTTTGTTGGTTGAAGACATATGTGTAATAGATAATAACAAATAAATTAGGTAACCTTTGCTTATTTAATTATCTATATTATTAATGACTCAAACATAATTGAGCAAAAACCATATCTCCATTAAGATTGAAATTCACATGAGATAGTATTGTTGAGGTACCACAGTTGCACATAAACTCATGCAAAAATTAGAAAAGAAGCAAATACCTATAGGCAGCAATGCATAAATTAATCAAGAAAATATTGGTCAATTAACAAGTGAGTAATTACACTCTTTATACCTTCTATGATACATTTATTTTATGAATTTCATATGGGAAAAGAGTTAGATATTTTGAATTGTAATTTTATAAAAATATTTTTTTTTAAATCTAATTTTATGAAAATCAGGATTTTATGAAATACAATCTTAGATCATGAAATTAATTTATTTACTATTTTATTTGTTGAATTGTCGTTTTTACAATTATTTGAATATACATTCTTTGAAAGGGTTTTTTATTATATGTTCTTAAAGGATTGTTGTTATTATATTTAAATAAAATATTATATTTTAAATATGATTTTAAATGATTGTTGTTATTATATTTTAAATAAAATATTATTTGCTTGCCCTCTCGCGATTTGCCTTACTAATATTCTATATAAAAAAATAGCAATTATGTAAAAATTTAAAATATGCTACGAATATGAATAATAAAACACACAAATGCTAATAAATTAATCACTTACGACAAACGCGGGGTCAGAATGTTTGGAAACAAATGCTTTCCATTCATCATTTGATATATAATGTTGATATATTTTTGGAGGTTCAGCAGTTGTGTTTCCTTCTCTATCTTTTAGATAAAAATTTGAGAGATGCGATCTAAATCCCCGATGGATTTTCCCACCAACTCTCAAAACGTAACTCTTTCGTCCATCATCAAGGACAAAAGTCGTCTGCAATGAAAAAAATTATAAGTATAGTATTTCAATGAAAATATTTATAAATGACAAAAGATTGGATCAAAAAATTTACTTGAATATCATTCCATATTATATCTTTGACATCTTTCAACGCCTTATCTCTCCAATCGTCAATCGTAATTGGAATATTTTGTCGAACAACAGCCCCAATGTAACTTACAAACATTGCGCTGTTGGGGTCAATTGGCTGACCACTCTCATTCCACCCAACCTAATAAACTCATATAGTAAGTACATGCTATTAAAAAAAGCTAAAAAAATACACAGCAAACAGAGTATAGTATAGTATAACCTCAAACTTAGTGCCATTGCTCCTTTCTTTAATCACCTTTTGCATTATAGTTGCACCACATTTGACTTCATTTTCATAAGCCTTAGAGGTGCCAACTTTTTCATTTTGACATTCTATTTCTTTGTTTGTATCCATTTAATTACAACAAGTTCAACATGCAGTTTAGTATAACATCAACAAGCTCAACATGCATCATGCATTATTCTAAACAAGCTCAACATGTATCAGTATATATATTTTAAACAAGCTCAACATGCATTTTAATCATTACAAAAAATAAATAACATCAATACCTGAATAATGGTTCGAAGAAAGATGAAATGCGAAGAAAAGAGCGAACGCAGAAATTTCACAGCAATAAGGTTCACAGAAAAACGTTTTGAAGAAATACGTAATGAGGGTTACGTATTTCAATGAAAATATACGGTTCGAAATGATCTTGGATGGAAATAAGGTTCGGAATGAAGGAGATGATCGTGGAAATATAGTTCATAATGGACGGGATTATAGGGTTTGCAAAAGAAGAGAAGAACGATGAAGGAGATGATAGTGTAGTTTACGTAATGAAGAGGAAACTGAAGAGGTTACTGTTATATATATAACCCTATTACAGCGCTTTTTTATAACCCTTTTACAGCGCTTTTGCAAAGAGCGCTCTAAAAGGCCTAAACCTTTTACAGCACTTGTTAAAAAAGCGCTCTAAAAGGAGTCCTTATTTAATTTTTTAAAAGGATCTTTTACATCGCTTTTCCCAACAAGCGCTGTAAAAGACCTCATTGTTTTAGTATGTTAAATAATTTTTTTTAAAAGCCTTTTACAGCGCTTGTACACATAAGCGCTGTAAAAGGACTCTTTACTTTTATTTTTAAAAGTGTCTTTTACAGCGCTTATTAGAACAAGCGCTGTAAAAGACCTCATTGTTTTAGTATGTTAAATAATGTTTTTTTTAAAAAAACCTGTTACAGCGCTTGTACACATAAGCGCTGTAAAAGCATGTTACAGTGATGTAGAGAAAAAGACAAAAAAAGGTGAAAGAGCAGATAAGAAGCCATTTTTGATGAAGTGCATGTGTTAGATAGCAAAGCATATTCTGCAGGTGTAACATAATTTAAGGAACTGTATAAATGCAGTGAGAGAAATTGCATTTGTAAGTGTATGATGTGAATAGAGTATTCTCTTCTTTACTCATCCCTCTCAGCAGGAGACACATGCCCTCCATGCCTTTCTTGCTCTGCATTCAATTCTAATGTTTCTTAATACTATGAGTTTGATAAATATTACATTTACACCCTTCCTCTTCCTCTTCACCAAAATCTCTTCCTCTTCACCAAACTCCACCTCAAAATCTCTTCCTCTTCACAATTCAATCTCCACCTCAACACCATTTTTATCAAAGCTTAAATCGTAACTTGATCTTCAGGTTCATTGTCATGTTGCGAAAAATGAGTTTGTTAACAATGTGTCTGATGTTTTTGTTAACAATGGGTCCTATGATGCGTACAAGGTGTTTGAAGAAAATCCTGTTAGAGAAAGTCATGTTAGGTATCTGTTGAATATTATTTTTAAAGCCTTTTACAACGCTTATTCAAATAAGCGCTGTAAAAGGTCTCTTTATTTTAAAAAATCCTTATGACTAACAAAAAGACTATGCCATAATTTTTAAAAGGTCTATTTATTTTATTTATCAAAGAGTCTTTTACAGCGCTTTTCCCAGTAAGCGCTGTAAAAGGTCTCCATCAGACACCACTTGGAAGGCCTCAGTTCGAATCTGAATTAAGTGAACTTCGTAAATGTAAGCGCTTTTAAATTACAAGAGTCTTTTACAGCGCTTTATAATGTAAGCGCTGTAAAATGTATCTTTATTTAATTTTTAAAAGAGCCTTTTACAGCACTTGTTAAGACGAGCGCTGTAAAATGTCTCTTTATTTTATTTTTAAAAGGACCTTCATTCAAAGGTATACAATTTTCAACACGAGACCCACATAACTTTTAACCTGCTTTATGAATATACAAACAAACTAAAACAATATTCCTCAAGGTAGTACACGACTTACCAAAGATAAAATCAATATTCCTCAATAATTCAGATTAGAACCAGAATAGAACCATAATAGAACAATAATTCAGATTACAATAATTCATATTAGAACCAGAATAAAACCAGAATAGAACAATAAAACCAGAATAGAACAATAATTCAGATTACAACAATAATTCAGATTACATGCATGGCTTATATAAAACAATTAAATATGTACATTAAGATGCCCTTTTTCTTTTCATGGTGGGATTCACATTTGTTTGTCCATTTACAATACGAAACGATGGATTAATCCAAATTTCTTCATCATGATCATCTCTATGATATAAATCGTCATCAGTTGAATCAATTTCATGTGGTTGTTGTGATGTTGCAAATAAAAGATCATTACCAACATCTTCATCATTATTGTTATCATCACTTATTTTATTAATCGATAGGACAACAGACCATTTATCATCAGAAGGATCAGTGACATAAAACACTTGTTGAGCTTGCGACGCTAAAATGAAAGGCTCGTCTTTGTATCCCACCCTATTAAAATCAACAAGCAAAAATCCTGACTCATCAATCCGAACGCCATTATTATTATCGACCCACTTGCAACCAAATATGGGAACACGAAATATTGTGTAGTCTAATTCCCATATGCGCTCGATAACCCCAAAATATGATAGATTTGCATATATTGGGTTTTTGTCTTTTGCACTGGAGACATGCATCGCTTCAGCTACGAGAGTGACTCCACTATTTTGCATAGTGGTTTGATCATCTTGTTCTTTGGTATAAAATGTGTAGCCATTAATAACATAACCAGTGTAAGAAAAGACATGTAAGCTCGGACCATTTGCTAGCCACCTCAATCTCTGTGAAATTGATCTGGGGTCTATATCAAACTTTGACTTTATGTGATTTTTTAACCATGTTATAAAACTTCGATTGTGCTCTCGAGTTATCCAATTTTGATTCCTATTCATGTTCAAACGAGATAACTGATCCATGTGTATTGTAACATATGGTTGAACCTCATCATCATTGTGCAGAACATACAATTGTGCCTGTTCCCATTCTGTCCTTGATATAGTCAGCAGTCTCCTTCCAATTATCCCTTCTCCTGATATTCTTCCCGAATGACGAGACATGGGAAGCCCTATGGATTCAACATTGGACAAATATTCAGTACAAAATTCAGCAGCCTCTACAACAATGTATCGTTCAGCAATACAACCTTTTGGTCGACTTCTACTTTTTACGTATCCTTTTAATATTTTCATATATCGTTCTATCGGATACATCCATCTCATATAAGCTGGCCCACAAAGTTGTGTCTCCTTAACCAGATGAACAGTAAGGTGAACCATTATATCAAAAAACGAGGGTGGGAAATACATTTCAAGCTCACACAAAGTAACAACAATTTCCCTCTGCAATGTCGGTAATTTCTGAGGGTCGATCACTTTACTACAAATTTCCCTGAAGAAGAAACATAATCTAGTTAAGGCTAGTCGAACTTTTTCAGGTAAAATGGAACGTATACCTATTGGTAGCAAATGCTCCATTAGAATATGCCAATCATGGGTCTTCAAACCTTTTAACTTGAGGTCTTTCATACAAACCAAATTTTTAATGTTTGAAGAGTATCCTTCTGGAACTTTAACTTCGTGTAGAAATTTACATAAAACAATTTTTTCCTTTCTAGATAGAGTATGAGCGGCTGGAGGTAGATATGTGCGATTTCCTTTCTTTACTGGAGCCAATTCATTTCTTATTCCCATATCGACCAAGTCTAATCTTGCGTTTGTAAGACCCATAATTTTTAAGTGTACTTTATGTATTTTGGTGTATTTTTGGTATTGAACTCAGAGGCTTTTTAGTCAAAGTTATTAATATTTTGGAGTTTATATGACCAAGAAGATATTTGATGTCGATTAGAATTACTCGTCGATAAATAAATTAAATTAACTGCGGCGAATCTTTTGCGAAGAGTTTAATGCGTTACGGGTGAAAGGGTAATTTAATAAATATTTAAAGTTTTGGAGATATTTGTTAATTATTATTAATATATATATATATATATATATATATATATATATGTTTATATATAAAGAAATGGGAAGGAAGGAAAAAGGAAGATAAGAAAAACAAAGGAAAGAAAGAGAAAGGAGAGAAAACAGAATTTTCCATCATCTTCCTCTGCCTCGCGCCAAGCTTATTCTCCCTTCCTCCATTGTTGCTCGTTTTTGCTTTCTTTTCTTTCCTTTGTGTTCGAAATTGATAGTGGGTGATAGGACAATGATTTCTCAACTTCATTCTTCCTCTTTGATTCGAAAACGGAGAAAAACGGTATTAGGGATTCAAACTCAAATCTCCCCGTTTCATCTAGATCTAAGCGTCGTTTCAAGAAGTGATAGAAGGGAAAGGTGCTCACCACTACACTACGGTGCTAGTGAGCTAACTTTGGAAGCGGAGTTGCGAGCGGAGATTTTACCGGATTTGCTCACGGTACCGTAATCGAACGAAAAAAAATAAAGTGAAGGTAAGGGCTCCTTCCAAACTTTTAGTTTGCATTTAGGGACTTATTTGTGGTCGTGATGAAAAGAATTTTGTTAGGGTTAGAGTATTGATTTGGGGAAAATGAATTTAACTCATTTATGTATAATTTGAGTAAATGAAATTTGATGTATTTGAGTGTTATGATTGCGTTGATTTGTGTTCATCGTACTTGGCGTGTTCATACTTGATGTTTGTTGATTGATGTGATTTGGTGTGAATCGTTGATTGATTTGGATATGTTGTTCAGTTTGTTTGGTGTGAAATTTGAAAACCATTAGAGTTAAACGAGTATTAAGAATGGGGAATCTCTTAACGTCTCGTTTACTTAATGTGTGTTTTGGAAAATCGTTTAAGTTAAATGAGAATTAAGAATGGGGAATCTCTTAATGTCTTATTTACTTGAAGTTTGTTTTGAAAATCGTTTAAGTTAACTGGGCGTTAAGAATGGGGAATCTCTTAATGTCTTGGTTACTTAATGTTGTTTTGAAAACCATTATGTTAAATGAGAACTAAGAATGGGGAATCTCTTAATGTCTTGTTTACTTAATCTATGCTTGTGAAAATCATTTAAGTTAACTGGGCGTTAAGAATGGGGAATCTCTTAATGTCTTGGTTACTTAATGTTGTTTTGAAAATCGTTTAAGTTAAATGAGAATTAAGAATGGGGAATCTCTTAATGTCTTGGTAACTTAATGTTTGTTTTTGAAAATTGGTAAACTACATGTTTTTGATGACGACAAAACCACCAACTATGGACAATGCAACAAGATCAAAATGAAGATCAATAAGCTTCATAATAAGCTTCAAATTAAAACAATAGATGATGAAATGTAAAGGTATATGATACTAACCAATACTTCAAGTACATGAGAACAAGTCACATTAATACAAGCATTTAAAATAGTTTCAAAAGTCCAAACCACATTAACAAAGTATTTAAAAATCATATTTTTGACTAAGTACATAAGTGTATTCGAATACACCATGTTGTATTCGAATACAACTTAAGTCAGAGGCAAAAATTTAAATGTTGTATTCGACTACAACAATGTGTAGTCGACTACACTTCAAGTCAGTGGCCAAAATTGCTATATGTGTATTCGACTACACACATATGTAGTCGAATACAAGCTAAGTCAGAGGCTAAATTCACTAATCTGTATTCGACTACACCAATGTGTATTCGAATACAAGATGTAAAATTTGAATTTTTTGAACGTTACAAAGACATGTATTCGAATACATATATGCTGTATTTGAATACACTTGGAAACATCACAATTTTTCAGATCTGGGATGACTCTAGAACATTGTAATTTTTCATCAAACCTCTTGGATCAATGGCCACGAATCTGAAGGGATATTTTATGGACTATAAATACCCCATAACTTCAGATTAAAGAATAACCATCTTGGAATCAATTCATTGAATAACTTTAAAACAAAAGTCCGATTTTTCTAAGTACTTGCACTAGATTTTCATATCATTTTAAAAAGGTTCTCAAGTACTTGAATAGTTATTGAGTTGTTTATCATCATACCACTCATTCAAACCCGATTGTAACAATTATATCATTTAGTTTAATCTAAGATAGTGGTGTGCTATCTTTGAAGTATTGTTAGAAGTTTTGTAGCAAGAATCCCAGGGTGGGAGTTGTACATTTTCTAACAAGTATTGAATAAATCTCTTGTGGTGTGCAAGAGGACTGGACGTACCCTTGAATTATAAGGGGAACCAGGATAAATCTTAAAGTGCCATTTACTTACTGCAATTATTATTAAGCCTTGTCTCTAAATTTACAAAATCCAATTTACATATAACGAAAAACAGCAAAATCTACCTACACCTAATTCACCCCCCCCCTCTTAGGCGCACTTCTATAAGGTAGACCAGCTGACAGAGATCTACATTGCTGAAATTGTGAGGTTACACGGGGTACCATCGAGTATTGTATCAGACCGTGATCCGAAGTTCACCTCGCATTTTTGGGGAGCATTGCACGAAGCGTTGGGAATGAAACTACGGTTGAGTTCAGCTTACCATCCCCAAACGGACGGACAGACTGAAAGGACGAATCAGTCCCTTGAAGATCTGTTGAGAGCATGTGTGTTAGATGATAGAGGAAGTTGGGATGATGTACTTCCGTTGATTGAGTTCACCTACAGCAATAGTTTCCACGCAAGTATTGGAATGGCGCCAGAGTTCAGTTTTCACTAAAAGCTTTCAGGAAATTGATTTCCCCGATCGATTGGCTTAGTGGAAAATCTTATTTTGAGTTAGATAATTGATTGCTCAATTGATTTATCAATGTTTTGGTGAGTTACGTATTACTTGATGGATTGAGAACTTTCTTTTGATTTCATTTACATTTGGCAAGCAGTACATGAACTTTTAGCATATGGAAAATCCTTCTAAGATGCATGATAAGTTGAAAAGGTTATTTGTGCATTTAAAAGCTTAAATGTTATGTGTTAACTGTTAATTTTCGGTTGGTGACCGTTTACAACTATTGTGGAAATCTGGGCTTTGCCCTCAGATGAGAGACATGATGATCCTACCGGTTCGTGCCCTCCGGATGGGAATGTGGATGGGAGTGCTTGATTGGAGCTACGATAGGAGAATCTCACGGGGCATGTGGAGATTACTCAAGGCGTATAGTTTTTTTTTTTTGGTTATGTATAGAATGATCAGACTAAGTTGACACCGAGGGAACATGTGTCTTTCTTGTAGGTTGCTTTTAAATTTTAAACTGGAAGACTGTAAATTATAAGGACTTAAATATGTATCCAAAGGTGTTACCCTATTTATCTCTCTGTTGTATTTTAATTTCTTTTGAAAAAAAAAAAATACACCCTCGCTTTGGAAAACGGGGTGTTACAGCGTTGATGCCATCTTTAGACTTTCCTGGAACATTGAGTAACGTACCAATAACAATATCAAATACAAATTTTTCAATATGCATCACATCGAGGAAATGTCTTATATACAATGACTTCCAATATGGAAATTCAAAGAAAATTGACTTTTTCTTCCATCCAGTTTTGACCAGCTCTCCCGCAAAAGGTTTGCCAAATTTATTGGTCAAACCTTGTACTTTTTCAAGTATTTGATATCCAGTCGGTGCTAAAGGAGCTTTACCTTCCTCTGATTTTGCATTAAATGCATTTCTCCACCCACGATACTGATGACTATAAGGTAAAAATCTACGATGTCCAAGAAACACATTCTTCTTACAATGTTTCAACCGCATCCAATTTGTACTCTCTTCATATATAGGACATGCACACCGACCTTTAATGCTATATCCTCATAAATTACCATATGCTGGAAAATCATTAATTGTGCTGAACAACATAGCCCTCAAATTGAAACATTCTTTCTTATACCCATCAAAAACTTCCACACCTGTCTCCCATATACGTTTTAAATCTTCGATTAGAGGAGTCAAGTATACGTCGATATCATTACCCGGTTGTTTGGGTCCAGAAATTAACAAAGGCAACATCATAAACTTACGCTTCATACATAACCATGGAGGTAGGCTATATATTACCAAAATCACAGGCCACGTGCTGTGTGAGATGCTTTGAAGAGCATGTGGATTCATTCCATCAGTAGAAAGTGCAAGTCTTAGATTCCTTGACTCTATCCCGAATTCAGGATACTCGTGATCAATTTTTGCCCATTGTGGGGGAATCTGCAGGGTGTCGAAACATTCCATCTCTAATTCTTTCATCTTCATGCCATGTCAAGTGTTTTGAATCTTCTTCACTGCGATACATGCGCCTAAATCTTGGTATTATAGGAAAATACCACACGACTTTTGCTGGAGTAGATTCTTTCTTCTTATATTGAGAGACACTGCATTTCGGACATGCCTTAAGTAGTTCATATTCATTTCGAAATAAAATGCAATCGTTAGGACACGCATGAATCCTTTCGTAATTCATGCCAATAGAATACAAAATCCGTTTAGCCTCGTAGGTTCGACTGGGAAGTTCGTTATCATCTGGCAACATATCTTTTATGAGTGTTAATAATTCTGTAAAGCTTTTATCAGACCATCCATTACTCGCTTTTAAGTTGTACAACTTTAATATCGCCGATAGTCTTATGAATTTAGTACAACCATTATATAATTCTTTCTCTGCATCACTCAACAAACTTTCAAACATTTTAGGACAATCTCGAAGATCTTCTTCAACTGCTTTTGCGATCTCATAAACTCGATCATACTCATATGTATCTGTATCGAAGTCAGTTGAAGCATATGCCGAACTATTCTCAAAACTAATGTTTCCTTTTTTTTTTCTCACCATGTCTTATCCAACATGTGTAGCTTTGATCAATTCCATTACATATTAGATGTACTTCTAATTCATCTTCTCTAACACGTTTACCAAAATAAAATATTTAAACAAGGACAAACTACTCTATTTGGATCTTTTGCATTCTTGACTGCAAACTCAACAAACTCCTTCACTCCAATTTCATACTCTTTTGACAATCGATTGGCTGACATCCATTTCCTATCCATATTATACCACCTATATAAATGCAGTTACAAAACTAATAAGCTTTCAATACAGAACTAATAAACTAATAAGCTTTCAATACAAAACTAATAAGCTAATAAGCTAATAAGCTTACAAAACTAATAAACTAATAAGCTTACAAAAATAATAAACTAATAAGTTTTCAATACAAAACATATCAACAAGTTTCAAAAATAAACCAATATCAACATATCTAATAACAATTTCAATACAGAAAATATTTCAAAATAGAACAGATCATGTGATATGAGTTTTTGACAATTTTTGACAATTTCAAAACATAACAGATCATGTGGTATATATGTGTAGAAGAGATTTAAAACATAACAGATCATGTGGTATATATGTGTAGAAGAGATTATAAAGATTTTTTGACAAAAACAAATTAAAAAATACCTGAGACAACGTAGATGGCTGCACAGTACGTAGAGGATATTAGGGTATTGAAAGATGTAGAGGATATGATATGAGGGTTTCCAACGTATATAATTATTTGAAATATGTATTTTACAGCTCTTGTGAAAAAACGCTGTAATAGGTAGTTAAATTCAATGAAAGCGCATGTATTTTACAGCGCTGTAATAGGTAGTTAAATTCAACAATAGCGCAAGTATTTTACAGCGCTTGTGGAAAAAGCGCTGTAATAGGTAGTTCAATTATTTGAAAGCGCATGCCTTTTACAGCGCTTGTGAGAAAAGCGCTGTAAAATAATACGCGAAAGCGCATTCATTTTACAGCGCTTTTTTGACAAGCACTATAAAAGCCTTATAACGTTATGCGCAAACGTTATAAGACATACATCAGCGCATCTTTTACAGCGCTTGTCAGAAAAAGTGCTGTAAAAGGCTCCGTTATTTTTAAAATATATTTACAACAACGCTTGTGTTTACCAAGCGCTGTAAAAGGGGCGCTGTTAAATGTCATTTTTGACGTAGTGGCATGTTGAAATATGCTCCTACAATATTTCAAAACTGTCAAAAAGAGTTACCAAAACAAAATAACACTAAGAAATGATGTTACCAAACCATTTGGTCTTTGAAGACCCTGAAAGACATATTCAAACAATAATATTCAAGCAATCTAATATGATTATTTTAATGGGAACTTATCGTTACCTTCAACAAGTGTACCATTCATTTTTTGGGTTGAAAATTAAAATACTATTTTGAGAAATTAAAGTAAGAGTTTACGTATCAGTTTAATTTTTTTTTTTTATATTTTTAATATATTATAATTATTCATAAAAATGATTTTATATATAATTATGGTTAAAGTTAAATAATTCTAATTATTTAATGATTGTGATTGACTAACAATGTAAAAACTCATTATATTAATCTATGAATTGAATCCATGTAATATAATTGTATAAATGATAGTTTTATGTTCACTCTCATTAATATATATTTGCTAATTTTATAATTCCTTAGTTAGGTGTTTCTCATTTAGAAAAAACAGA
>JBBPBT010000888.1:723815-734247 GCA_037974875.1 Cicer bijugum | reverse complement strand
TTTTGAAAACATTCTTTTTTTTTTTGTTGCTTTATAATGAAAGTGATGTGTTTTTTTATGACCTAACAAATCTAAAGATATAAATGGATTATGTTGAAAATATATATGCAATAGTAACAAAGTAATATTAAATTAAACAAATATGTATTACTAATAAAAATTAATACTAATTAAAAATAAATAAATAGTAATATATATATATATATATATTATAGTTCGATTTTGAAAATTGAATTTCAAATCCAATCCAATTTATGTAGTTTATATATAAGAAAATTCAAACATATTCAATTTTGTAGAGTTTTTAATTCTTTAAAACGATTTGCGTACAACGATGAGAAGGTATAATAATAAGTTATATAAATAAAAAAAACACATGAGAAAAAATGAGACCACCCACCACAAGTTTTTTTTTTATTTTTATTTTTTTTATATATATAGAACCTCACCATAACTAAACAATATGATTTCACTACAGTGTTACCCATCACACTAAACCAATTCCTAGTACATAGAAGCACTTCCCACCTTAACCAACACCATTCCCTTCATAAAACTACAATTACTCTGCCGACACATCTTCTTAAACACTTTCAAAACATCACAATGAATTGTCTCTCGTATTTGTTCCAATGACTCCTTCAATGTTGGAACAGGTTGTATAATTGAGAAGAATTGGAATTGAGAAGAAAAGAGAAGAAAATAGAGAAAAACAGAAAATGGAGATTGATCTTAAGATTGATCTGGTTCTGCAAAAGATCGTTCTTTTCACTTCTGCAGAACAATCTTCTGCTCTTCTGTTACAGCATTTTTCACTTCATTTCACTCCTCTTTCTTGGCCTTTTATACAACAGTTTTGTAGCTATTTTACATCAACCAACTTAACCAACTTCTAACCATATTCTAACTAACTTCTAACTACATTTTAACTACATCATTTTGAATTATCTCCAACATGCCCCCTAATTCAAAATGATTCAATTGACATTAATACAAGATTGTTCCTAATCTATTTGAACTTCACCCTCTTCAAGCTTTTAGTTAGGATGCCTTCCTTTTGATCACTCATACTGCAGTCCTCTAGTCTCATCCTTCCTTTCGTCACTTGATCTCTTAAGAAGTGAAAACTTGTTTCTAAATGATTGCTCTTTCTATGAACACTTGAACGTCTTGCGCATTTTTGAGCAAAATGTCCTTCTTCACCACACCGATAGCACATTTTCATGCACTTTGCAGTTCTATTCCAGCAGTCCTTGATCTTCTTAGACTTCATATTTATCTCAGCTCTTTGATTCAACAATCTCTCACAAGTTGCACTTTTCGCCGAAATCATGCCTTCGTTAGTCACGGCACTCATGGTTAACAACGCATCAGCCTTTTTCCATTTGCTGCCTTGACCAATTGCAGTCTTCAATGCTTCAGATTTCATCCCTGTTATCACCTTCATGACATCTTCCAACAATCTATCCAGCTGTTGCAAATTAGCCTTGTTGCTAGCCAAACATTCAACAACTTTTGCCTTATTGCTATGAGCTGCAACATGAGTCCTAGTTGCATCTACTAGCTTTCCTTGGACTTCACTCTTACCATCATCACTATCATCATCTAGCCCAATCACTTCCTTCTTTCTGCAAATAGAAATTGCAGAGACCTTTCTTCTGTTGCTTGGCAGAATAGAAATAGTGGCTGGAACATTAACATGTTTGTTTCCTTGCTCAACATCGCCTACAACAACTCTTGCTCTTACTTTGGAATTGATTGTTTTCCATTTATTTGTAGTTCTACAAGCTGTGTGAGGTTGAATAGCTGGGGTACTAACATCACATTCACTTGGATTCAACATCTCATCCAATCTTTCAACCTCCATCATTCTTAAAGATCTATTTGACATTGCTGTTTTGAAGGTTCTATTTCTGGACAATGGTGCCTTCAATACAAACTTGTTTGCACTATCAAACATCTTTATTTCACCATGCTTCATCTTCATTGAATATCCCTTTTCAAGTAGTTGTCCAAGACTTAACAGATTGTTCTTCATTCTTGGCACATACAACACATCACATATGAAATATTGCTTGCCATCTTTCCTTTGAATCAACACATTTCCTACTCCTCTGCAGTTACTTTGCTGCCATCTGCAAATTTAATCTCTCTTTTTGCCTTATCATCAATGCTTACAAACCAATCTCTATGGAAAGTCATGTGATTCGAGCATCCAGTATCAAGAAACCAAAACTGATAAGAAGAACGTTCTTTACCTTTTCCAGAATGATCTTTGCTTTCAACACTTTTTCCAGAACGATCTTTGTTTTTAACACTTTTTCCGGAGCGATCTTCGTTTGCTATTGCCATCAATAACACATCATCTGAACCTGAATCTGAATCCTCAATTGCCATTTGAGCATCATCATCCTCTCTTTGGACTTTCTTGGATTTGCACTAATTTGCAAAATGCCCCCATTTTTGACAATTGTAACATTGGATATCTTTCTTGTTAAATTTCTTCTTGCCATTCAAATTCTTTCTGTTGTTGTTACTTTTATTATGATCTCTTGAACTTACAGACCCTTCATCGGAATCATCCGTCTCTTTATCATAATCATACTTCTTGTACCACTTGAAGTTACATTTGCCTTTCTTGTGCTTCACATCACCTTGGTTGATCTTCTTGCTAACTTGAGCTTGCAGGGCCTGCACTTGTGATATTGAGGTTGCTGCACACCTTTCTCTTAATCTCAGTTCATGAGCTTCAAGAGAGCCTTGCAAATCCTCCATTTTCATCTTATCAATATCCTTTGATTCTTCAATTGCCACCACTATGTGATCATACGTTTGTGTTAACGTTCTAAGAATCTTTTCAATAACTGCCACTTCAGTTAATGATTCACCATTTGTTATCATCTGATTAACAACAAACTGCACACGGTTGAAGTAATCTGCCACACCTTCATCTTCTTTCATCTGCAATAATTCATATTGCCTTCTTAGCATTTGGAGCTTCACTTTCTTGGTTTTTTCATCACCTGTGTAATACTTCACCAAGATGTCCCATGCCTCTTTTGCTGTAGATACCTTTGAGATCCTTTCAAAATTGTTTGAATCCATACTTTGCTGGATGTAAAACAATGCCTTGCAATCCCTTTTCTTGTAATCTTTGAAAGTTGTTTGTTGTCTTTCGGTTGGATTCGCACCAAGTTGTTCATAGCCATCTTGAACAATCTCAAACACTTCTTGAGCTCCCAACAACGATCTCATTGATGCAGACCACCTCTCCCAGTTCTTCCCATCCAGAATTGGCAAATTCGATGGAAATCCTCCTCCATTCATTTCTTCTTTTTTTCTTTCACTCACACTTGTGTTTCCCAATTTTGATTCCCCCTCACACTTTCACTCGTGTTTCCCAAGGTCTAGAACCCAAGCTCTTGATGCCATTTGTTGGAACAGGTTGTATAATTGAGAGGAATTGGAATTGAGAAGAAAAGAGAAGAAAATAGAGAAAAACAGAAAATGGAGATTGATCTTAAGATTGATCTGGTTCTGCAAAAGATCATTCTTTTCACTTCTGCAGAACAATCTTCTGCTCTTCTGTTACAGCATTTTTCACTTCATTTCACTCCTCTTTCTTGGCCTTTTATACAGCAGTTTTGTGGCTATTTTACATCAACCAACTTAACCAACTTCTAACCATATTCTAACTAACTTCTAACTACATTTTAACTACATCATTTTGAATTATCTCCAACATTCAATAGCCACTTTCAAAGTAATCTTGATGTTTGTAGTGTTGTCTCTATATATCCAAATTAAATTTCCTAGCTATGTGGGTTAAGGCACGTGACCAAAATTTGCTATCTCAAAATTATCTCTAGTAAATTGAGTTACTATATCAAAATCATTGGTACGAATATTAATATATAATGTCAGTCTCACAATGCAAATTTTATTTTTTACTTTTCTTGTTTGTCACTTTTCAATATGATTTTTATTTTAGGAAATCTTCATTTTTTTTTACTCATGGATATCTTCATGTTTGCCAATCATATTAATTTTATGCATGTGGTTGTATTAAAAACATACTATTTGAAAAAAAATATGTGTAAACCCGGCCCATAGCATCATTTAATTAATTTGAAAAGAAAAGTAGATTTTTTTGAAAGGTAAAACAAAGAGAATTAGACAGAATAATATATATAACACACATAATTTCATTATTGCTAGATGACTTGCATGTCATTCTAATAGACACTATTGATGATTGAGGAGACGCTATTGTTTTCTTAGGAAAATTAAAAAAATGAATTGACAATATCTGAGTTGAATATGATGGATTAATGCTTTGTTGTTCTGTTTTTGGGATTATTATCAAACTATATTAACATTGCATGTCCCATTTTCAGACTATACTACAAAATCATATTTTTAATGTACGTTTTTTCTCCTACAAAATAGTGCATCTAATATTTAGAAAGGATTTTTTAATAAAATGTTATCAATGGTGAGAGCAAGTCACTGAATAATCCATTTCTTCAACAAGTGATGAATGACAATGAAAAAGAAAAAGAAAATGAACATGTATGGTAAATTATCAAGCATGAATGTCTTATCTTTTTTAATACAAAAATTCTTAACATTCTCATAAATTTTTATATCTTTTATGAAGGTGTTAGTGGTAAAGGGTTCACTTGCGAGTTTGAGAATCAAAACACTACTATGGGAAAATGATAATAATTTATGTAATTATAATATAATTGTACAAATGATAATTTCTTGTTCACTTTCAATAATATCTATTTGATCATTTAATAATTTCTTATTTTCGAGGACAATGAGTTGTTTCTTATTTCGAAAAAAAAATCACAACTTTAACTTCGATTAATTTTTAATTGAGACTCATATCTTTAACACTTGGTGCATAGTGTGGGATTTGAATCAAAATTTATATTTGTTTACACTGAAAAATAAATAATTCTCTAGTCAAGAATGTACAATAGTCAAATTTTGGGATAGCCAAATTACTCTTAGGTGAGAGAAGATCAGGTGCACATGAAACAACAAAATATAAGTTAGTTGATTGTTTCTCAAGTTTATAAGAATTCCAAGGGTCATAGAGGTTTAAGACCGGATTCAAACCCACCATAACCTATATCCACATAATTTGACAATTACGCTCACTTTCCATGTTTTTAGAGTGCCACTACTGATAAACACAACAACACGAATTCAAGAAAAAAGGCACACAAATTTTAAGGGGACATGCTAATGTAAACAGGAATACAAGCCAATTTTGGGGCATTATGAATTCCCTCAAACGTTATCATGCAATAAGCACCTTCCTCACTTTGAGGTCCTCCCAAAAAGCATTAGTAAACCCATTCCAGGTCACCTTGATCTCCCCTTCGAGAACCAATTGGAGGTCGAGGTCATATTTGATCGATGTTAGATCAGTACGGTGATACGAAATAAATTTATTTATTTATTTATTTATTTTCATTATGATATTTAAACAATAATAAACAAAAAATTAGACAATATTTATAGTTTAGTTAATTCCATATAAAGTATATTTGCATGTTGAGGATTTGAACATAGTAAAGTCACATAATTAATTCATCATCACTTCCTGAAGAGCCATCACGTTTTTTCATTTACACGTGAAATATTTACATGAGTTAAATAAATTTTAATCTTTTATAAATTTTGAAATTTGGTTTTTAATTTCTAAAAATAAATTACACTATCTAGTTTTTAAAAAACTATTTTGCAAGAAGTTTTAGTCTTTCCTAAAACATCAAATTTTTAAATGATTTTCTTCCAAACATATTTACAACACTATAAAAAGTTCTTCCATAAAAAATGAGCTCAAAATTCTATTTATGAGTCCATATTTTTAATACTTTTATCTTGAGCATATGACATCTAAAAAGTTCATATTTCATTTATACCAATTTACAAACTTCTAAATTTGTAAGAGTGCATTTTTAATAATATTGTTCTAAACATGTTTGCAAAAAGTTATTCTAAAATTTAAATTTAAATCGATCTATGAAAGAATTAAACCATTTATAGAATAATTTTGTATAACTAAATATGATTTTTTTTATATAGACTAAAAATAAAAGTTCAAAATTTTAAAGAAACTAAAAACTTATTTAAGTGTGATTGTAAAGTCCCATATGGGTGATTATTTAGAAAGAATTGAATTTAGATTTCAAAAATTTAACATAAGTGAGTTTGGATTGAAAAAAAAAATCATTTATTCAAATTGATAGAGTATAAGATACAAACACAGATTCAATGTCACTTAAAATAAAAATGATGAATCAATGAATATATTCAAAGTATTCAAGTTTATGGTATAAAACGGCACAATGCCTACATATAATGTGACAAATTAAAATTACTCGAATTAGTCCTTGGTTGAATCATTATATGATCAAAGTTGACATGTCAATTTAAATCAAACGAATAATAATCTGCTTTTAATAGTATACAAATTTCTGTTTGAAAAAAATGATATTTTTAAAAATATAATTTTAATTATTAAAAATAACAATCCAACTTCGATAAACTACATCTATCTAATAAGCGTTAAAGATTTCATTATCAATGTATTTTTGTTAATTTATAACTTAAAATTACTATATATAATATAATATTATATGTAGCTAAAACAAAATCTATCTATTAGAATTTAAAATATATAGCCACTTTAATATTTTTGTTCAAATTTGAAAACTAAATTGGTAGGCACGGCAACGGGGTGGTGCGGGGGCGGATTTCGTCTCCTCCACACCCGCACCCGACTAATCGGGGAAAACCCGCATCCGCTTCGTTACATAGCGGGTGTAGAATTTAGGCACCCATCCCCGCCCGCAACGGGTCTCGGATTTCTCCGCCCGCACCTGCACCCACTCATATATATAAAATTATAAATTTAAAAATAATATTTATTATAATAAAATAATAATTATTAAACAATAATAAAATTAAAAAATATTTTATATAGAGATAAAATTATAATTTTTAATATTTCAAAAAATATTAAATATATTAAATATGTATATATATATATAAAATTTAAAAATTATAATAATAATACTTGCGGGACGGGTTCGGGTGCGGGTGCGGGGTGGATATCATCACCCCAAAACCCGCCCCCGCTCCGAATTTTAATGTCGGGGAAAATCCGCACCCGCATCCGCACCCAATTAAAGCGGGTTTTCCCCGCCCAAATCAAGCGGATTTGGGTGGGTACTCGCGGATGCGGATTTATTGCCATCCCTATAAATTGGATTTTGATTATGTGGTTTTAGTGCAGACGGTTATTGGCTTGGATTAGTAGTATATAGCTTGTCACATAAGCCCATATTTTCATGTTTCTTGGAAGTATGAGATAAATCCTAAACTTAAATTGTAGAAACTAATCAAAATCAAAATATAAATAGAAAATATAAATGTTTATAAGGAATAATATAAAATAATAAATAAAAATATGGCATATATTAAATATTTTAAAAGTACAAATTTGTTAACCTTTATGTTAAAAAAGTGGTACTCAATTAAGAAGTCTAAACTGTTTTTAGCAGTTAGTTAGGTGTAACTACTTGTAACTACTTTAGTTAGTTAGTTTGTTATTTCAAAGTTAAAAACAAATTGTATATAACCTAAGGCCAGGCTGAAAACAAGGAGAGACAATAATTAGAATGCAAAGCTACAATTTTTACAAAGTGCATAAAAATTGGCAGCATAAGAGCATAACTATTGTAATCATCATCATCTCATTATAGTGATTTTTTAAGTCGGATTCTATCCTCCAGACGTATGAGTTAATCTATGAACTGGATTAACAAGTGTGTGTGTTCATCTTAGCTTTACAAGATTGAAATTCTATTTAAAATTGATCAATCTTTATTTTTGTCAAAAATGAAGAACGTTCTTGAGACTGAGTTGATCAATCTTCGATTTCTGCTGAAATCATTCTATGTTTTTTCTGGACAAACCAAGAATGATCTTGGTTTTAATTACTCATTGATCTCCGTTTTTCACAATAAATGGTATCTAGAGCACGAGAGCATTCAATTCAAAGGAACAGTGGCATCAACAAAGTATGCAATTGAAAAATTCGATGGGAATAATGATTTTGGGTTATGGCGTCTCAAGATGAAAGCATTGCTGCTTCATCAAGGTTCGACATGAGCATTGGAAGGAGAGAAAGACATGGCATCCACACTACAAGAAAAGGAGAAGAAGGATATCATGGACAAAGCTCATAGGGCTTTAGTCTTGAGTCTTGGAGACAAGGTTCTTAGGGAAGTGTCAAAGGAGACCTCTGCAACAGGTATTTGGCTCAAATTAGAATATTTATACACGAAAAAATAATTAGCGAATCATTTTTACTTAAAAACAAAAATTATATACTTTCAAGATGCAACTTGGGAGGTCAATTGAAAATCATATGGATGGGTTTAATAAGACTGTGTTAGATCTTGAAAATATTTATGTAAAATTGGATGATGTGGAGCAAACCCTGTTGTTGATAAATTCATTACCAAGCTCTTTTGAAAATCTGTGTGATGCGCTTCTGTATGGTAGAGATTCTTTGTCATTAGAAGAAGTACAAGTTGCAGTAATCTCCAAAGAATTGAAGAGAATGTCAGATGGAAAGAAGAAAGAAATGGCGAGGGATTGTTTGTCAAGGTTAAGGCAGGGAAAAAGAATCAAAAACAGAAGAATAAGTTCAAGAATAAAGAGAAGGACAAGTCAAAAATGAGATGTTTCATATGCAATAAAGGGGGACATTTCCAGAAAGATTGCCTAGATTGGAAAAGTACGAAAGGATCAAATAGTGATGATGATTATGGAAATGCAGCTATAGCTTCTGAAGGATATGAAAGCACTGAAGTTCTAATGGCAAATTCAACTAAAATCATGGATGATGACTGGGTGCTTGACTTAGGGTGTTCATTTCATATGACCTCAAATAGAGAATGGTTTCTTGACTACAAAGAAACTGATAGAGGCAAAGTGATTATAGGGAACAAATCAGCATGTAAGGTAGTTGGAATTGGTTCAATCAAGCTGAAGTTGGAAGATGGAACCATGAAGATTTTGTCAAAGGTTAGGTGTGTTCTAGAACTGATGAGGAATTTAATTTCTCTAGGAATGTTGGAAGAAGCTGGCTATTCATACAAAGCAGAGAAAGGCATTCTAAAAGTAGAGAATGTTGGAGGTAACAAGTATTTCATTACATTTCTTAATGATTATAGTAGAAAAGTATGGATTTACTTGTTGAAAAGTAAGGATGAGGCATCTAAAACCTTTAAAGATTGGAAGTCTATGGTTGAAAATAAGACTGACAAAAGGATTAAAACTCTAAGGACATAAAATGGTCTTGAATTTTGTAGTGAGGAGTTCACTAGCTTTTGTAAAGCTCATGGTGTAAACAGACATAACACTGTGAGAAGCTATCCATACAATTTGTAATTTGATAAATTTGAGTCCTTCTACTGCAATTGAACTCAAAACCCTTCGTGAAATGTGGACAAGGAGTGCTGCAAACTACAATCATCTAAAAGTATTTGGATGTGTAGCATACTACCATGTAAATGAAGGGAAACTATCCCCTCGAGCCAAGAAAGGGTATTTTGTTGGATATCCAAGTGGTGTAAAAGGTTATAGGATATGGTGTCCTAAAAATACGATATGTATCATCAGTATGGATGTTAAGTTTCATGAGGTTGAGCTATACAAGTCTCTATACAAGTGTGCGTGTTCATTTTAGCTTTATAAGATTGAAATTCTGCTTAAAACAAATCAATCTTTGTTTCTGTCAAAAACGAAGAACGTTCTTGAGATTGAGTTGATCAATCTTCGATTTCTGCTGAAATCATTCTGCGTTTTTTCTGGACAAACCAAGAACGATCTTGGTTTTAATTATTCATTGATCTTCATTTTTCACAACACTTTATTATCCATTATTATACCTATTTTAATTTGCACAACTATATGTGAGTGATATTATGTAAAACTTTTAGAAAATAATTTATTATAAATATCTTGATTTTGCATGACTTATACAACAAAAAATAAATGGTAGCTTTTTAAAATATAAACTGTATGAAATCTTTAATTTTTCCAATTTATACAGGGAAATGGAAATGTGGCATATTAAAAGGAACTACTAACCTCTCATTGGAAACAAATTAAAAGGAAAGATTTAAATTTAAAAGAAACTTCATGTGTATGTTCTTTGGTTGCTATTGCTATGTGTGCATTTTGTTGCTATGATAGTAGGACATAAATGGTATCTTCAAATATATCACTACAATCACTCTTTGAGTACGTAAAATCTTCGAGGTCGATTAATTTTAATTTGAAGGAATGAGCCAGTAAAATATTATTAATTAGGCTGGTGATTTTCTTTTTTTTTTTT
>JBBPBT010000888.1:689053-723795 GCA_037974875.1 Cicer bijugum | reverse complement strand
TTTATGTTTTATAAGTGTAATGAACTTATTTATATATAAATCAAGTCTACTAGTACAATTTGAATAATTAGATGTACAACTTTTTTTATAGATGAAGTCATCCTATTTAGTCTAACTCAATCATACAATTTAATTACTAATCAAGTGGTTCGACCATATTACTTAATGTTCAATAGAAATAAATTTTAAAAAACAATTTTTGACAGAATATATACCCCTACTTTTATACTAGGGTTTTTTTTTTATTATAAAAATGTTTCTTCTTCTTTAGTTTAGGGATAAAGGTGAGGAGACGCATACAAAATACAAAAAATAATATTTTTTTTTTGATAAAATTGAAGAGCATTCAAAATATTATAAGAAATTTGTATTTTGGGGATCTTCTTAAAATTAAATACATTGTTTACTAAAAGTTTGGAAATAAAGACAAATTAAGAAGTTTGAATGAAGTGAAAACAAGAATTTAGATGTTTGATTGTTGTACTTTTTTTATTGTGTAAAAAATGGGAGCGTAAGATTAATAGTTCTTTCTTTTTAAGAAGATGAAAATGTTTTTTTTTAATGATTTTTTGTCTTGGTAAAGTGAGTTTAACTTCACAATATTATCACATAACATACAATAGAAGTTCAATAAACACCTAATGAATAACAGTAAAAAGTAACACAATTGACAAGGACACAAAAAAAAATCAATAGACACCTTGCCCACACGGCCTGATTGGACAAATCTGCTCTGATACCACTAATGTGACACCCTAAACTCAAATTGAAATAAAAAGTAAAATATACTAGTTTTGAAAGATATTCGCAGCGGTTCCAAAATTGAGTATAAATATTTTCATTTAAACTATAAAGTTCAAGACGTCATATTCACACTTATACTAAATGCTTGCAATCTTAATTTTCAATTAAAAATCCTTTATTGTCGAATATAGTTGAGGCTTATTAAATAAATTTTTTTTAACATAAAAACACGTTCTAAACTTAAAGGCAATTAATTTCTACATTCGAATAAAAGATGAAAATAACACAATTGATCGATCGAATTTACAAAAATCTAAATTAATTCACAATTCAACAGAGTACGATAGATTACTCCCACCCAGTATCACCTATCAGAGCGTGGATCATCAACCAATAACCTGAAATGACTGCGCTCTCGCAAGCGTCAAACACAAGCAACGAGGGGTGAGCTTCGAAAACATGTAATAGTATAAAATAATTGAAAAGAACTCGTAAAATATATTAAATGCCATTTCATTTCAATTCACAATCAACAAGAATAATCAAGGTAAAATATTGATACAATCCATAACATCAAGTAAGTAAACACACAAATCAAGTAATGTTATGCATGCTCTTATACTCTAGACTCCTCCTCTTTCTTTGGTACCATTCTAACTCTGAAGTACTTGGTTAGGAGGCTTGATACTATGCCACCACACAAGTGGACGGACAATTCAATTTGGCCGTGTCCTCATAGATCCCCTCAACTCAACCAGATGTTGGACACATGGCTATTTGTTTTACATATGTTCACTCGTTTTTGAAGTTATTGACAAACATACACTTTTAAAATAAACCTAACAGTGTGAATTGAGAAAATTTCAGGAAAGTCCATTCAATCCTACAAGCTTGAAACATTGCTTGGAACTCAAGAAATCAACAAAACCTTGAAGATCTACAAGCTAATCGATTAGTAAAATCGATTCTATAAAAGGGTTGGATGATATTATAATGTCTGGAATTAATCAATCGATGGGCACAATCGATTTGCACACTTTATGAAAGTTCAAACAGGCTATCAATCGATCAGGCAAATCGATTGATACACTTATCAGAAAATAAATTGTGCAAGTCAGAGAGCCAGTTTGCCACAAATCAATTTGGCAGATCGATTGTTTAATTCACTAAAACTGAACTGATGGTTTACATCGATTAGACAAATCGACTTGAACACTTATTAAAAATTAAAATGCGCAAGTCAGTAGCTTACCTTGCAAACTAGTCGATTTGGCAAATCGATTATTCAACTTTTCTTATGTTATGTTTTGTCTACATCGATTGACCAAATCGAATATGAATGTTCCAGAACCAAACCAATGCTAATAAAGCGATTAGGCAAATCGACTTACCAAAATATATTTCAAAATGACCTTGGTCTGGAACATCCATAATCGATTAGTTCAATCTACTTACTTACTTCTGTTATATTGAAGTTGGCATCAATCGACTTGGTAAATCGATTGACTAAACCAACTGGTTGTAATGAGCTTCAGACTTAATTTTACAATCGGTTAGGCACATCGATTGGTAAAAATCACTGTGTCTCTGGAACCAGTGAAATCAATTGACTAAAGCGATTGACACAAAAAGTTTTAGAAACAGAGACGACTGTAATGGTTGAATCGATTACATACATCGACTGTTTTGATCTCGTTGTTTGAACAAAACATCCCAAGTCGATTATGAACATCGATTCAGACATGCACTTTCATCTCAGTCTGAAGAACTCATTTAAAAGAATCGATTAGTTAAATCGATTATGTTGTGCAGTTTCAAGATTCAAGAAAAACAAGATTCGCGAAATCGATTAGATAAATCGATTAGTGTGCTTTATAACTTTAATGAATGGATTGGCCAAATCAATTCATATGTTGTTTTTCCTGAAACTATATAAACTGCTTTGATACTCTTCTTCTCATAAGAATGTTACAATACACAATAGCCAACATAATAACTTTGATAATTCTTTTTCAGAGCTACAACACATGAGATAACTCTTTCTTAACCATTATCAATTGAACATCCTTTTTCAATCATGGACAATCAACTTGTGATCATTGAAGATTGGAAAAGACCGATTTGAGAAATATTACTTTGGGAAGAAGCAAGATCAAGATATTTGTATATTTGATATGTTTCATGTTCTGTAATACTCTTTTGTAACAAATTACTCTGCGAAAATCCAGCTGCGACTGGTGGTGTTCTTCGAGGTTGAGGGCTGTCAACAAGGAGACGCTTGACTGAATTCTTGGTCAAGTTTATGGGACTTAAACTTGGGAATTCAGGGAAGGGAAGATAGAACGGGTAGAATAGTTTAAGATTGGTGCGAGGCACTGTGTTAAAAATCTGTAAATTGATTCTAAAAAGGTTCTACTGGATAGGCTGAGATCTTGTTGGATCTTGGGACTGGATGTAGGCTGTCAAGGGACAGCTGAACTAGTATAAATCACTGCGTATACCTTTCTTCCCTTATCTTATTTACATTTCAGCGATTATTTCGTTTCGAACATTGATTAATTGTCTTGATAATAATTACATGTAAACACGCATTCAAAATAATCAATCTTGTCAAATGCATTTCTCCATAGTTAACATGATCCATATAGTTTTGACATTCATTAGAATTGTTAATTAGGGACCGTATTCCATTTGGTGTGAAATAAAAATTGAATTTAGTAATCCGTTGTGCATTCCTATTAGATTAGATATCATTCTGCATAATTCTTCAGAGAATCAGAGGTCATATACACCAACACTAGAGACACATATACGCGACAGTCGAGGTAAAAGTGTGTTGCATGGTAGCTCCCGACATTTGGAGTGCTACCTCCAAGTCACCTAGGAGTTCCCCACCCGAATACCTCCAAGGTCTAACAATCTTGCCCTAAGGCTCAACAACAGACCGCCACGATCTGGCTCATTCAGTTGTACTTCCCCAGAATCACTAGGCTTGTCAGACCCTACCTATATGATGTCCAAATAATCTCCACTTCAAAAATTATCAACATCTGTGTTCTCCCCTCGTTGGCCTAGGTTACTCACTCCATTAAGAGAACCATCATTGGCACGGGTCGAAGTCATCACAATTCAATATGCATTTCGTGATATTCAACAAAGTGGTAACATCATAATTCAACAAGTAATCATCAATGCATATTTTCATAGTCATATATCACATTCAACATTTATCATCATAATACACAAACTCCAACAATAGATAATTTTCAATCACATATAATAATACTAAATCATTCACACACACTACTCCAATTGAAATTGAATTAATAACAATTCATTGCATTTTATATCATATAACAATATCCAGATATATATAAACAAAACATAGAATACATCAAATACACAATTCTACAATAATTCAACTACCACACAATTTTCAAAATTTAAATCAAACAAGACCGTGTAAAAGTTTCTAACTCGTATTTTAATCTCACCAAATTCAAGTTTTCTCATTAGTCAATTATTACTCAAAGAACTTCAGCCTTACGCAGCGAGTCCCGAATGAATTATGGGAAATCTGGTTTTCCCGTTCATCTCACTTAATTTACACTCATGAATTCTGTAACACCCCAATTTCTCATTGCCTCATTTTAAATAGTAGAATGATACACTACTATTTTTGTTTTGTTTTGAGTGTTAATATGTGTTCTAATTTCTCCAGGTGTGTTTGTGTGTTGCCTTAGTAATTGATTTTAAATTATTAATATTAATTATAATTAACTTACAAAATGAATAAATAAAATAAAATATATGTATATATATATTTAAATAAAATCATTCAGGGAGTGAATTTGTGTTGCTACACTAATCTATTAATTTTAGAACTAATAAAGTGGGTTTAGAATAATAATAATAATAAATAATAATAATAATAATAATAATAATAATAATACATGATAATATCAATAATAATAATCATATGGGAGTCTGATATACATTGGCCATATATGTATATATCCGTACCATAGATGCCCTTACCATATGTACATTAGTTGTTAGGTCAACAGGTATGTGCCATATATATATAAATACAATTAGCCTAAGTTATGCATATGCACTGAACGAAAGAAAAAGAAAACGTGTCTGCCGCAACGGTGTTTAGTCCCTGGGTTCTAACAACAACACTACAATATAGCATAACCATACAACAGGTGTCTTCCCTTAATTCCATCAGTTAATACTATTTGATCTGAATAAATTTAAGGAGTATGTTTCCTAATTCCATCGACTATATTGAAATTGGGTTATTGATCGAGTCATATAAATGTTGGGCAGTATAGGGGTAGTCATAGTTAGCCTTCTCAATCTCCTCTTGGGGGTGAACTACATATTCCTAACCGTAAAAATAAAATATAAGGATTGTGATTCCAAATAGAAAATCCCCCTGAACAATTCTTTTGCCTAGCTTAAGCGGTGATTTATCTAATATTTAGGATTTTTCTTTTATTTAGGTCAAATCCTACGTTTGTGTTCAGGCAGTATATACCCACTAGCTAACTATGAGAAACAATGTCATGTGCAAACCATAGTTCCTCAATTTATCTCATGACTTGATGCAGAATTATTTAACATGATTAATATGCCTTGTTGCTAAAATGATTATTTAGTTACCCACTAGAATTTCTAAGACCAGTAGTTACGATTTACATGCATAATATCAAAAATTTTGTTGTTCTACGAGCAATTGGAGGCATTGGAAAAATGGTACTATCATTATAATAACATACAATTCAATCATGAGTAATTAGACTAATCTCACTCTAGAAAATAATTTTGTTAGGGTGCCTTTAATTATGCTTTTAACACCGAAACTACAAATATACGTCATAATAATTTAAATGTGTGACTTTGTCCTATTTTAATTAAAATTAGAAATTATTTTCAATTAGTATAATAATATGTATGTTTCGATGATATTAAATATATCTTTGGATTATAATACAAATAGCAAATAATTAATTTATGTATTAATAATAAGTAAAGTATTTATTCGTTTGAGCAAGTAACTAAATTGTAATTCATTGTTGCGTTGATTTATTCTCGCTCGTGGACTGTTAGAGACGGTGATTGACGAAGACAGGACACATTAAACCAACGGATCAACTTTGGTGGGAAAAATCTTCAGCTAAGGTAAGGGGTGAGATGAGGTTCGATTTTATGAGTATAAAATAACGTGAGAAGAACGGGAATGTCGAAATTCTCCAATGTTCATTCGGGGCTTACTACGTACAGTGGAGCCCTATTGAGTAATAATAATTAATTAATAAAATGGGAATGGTTAAAGTGAGGACTAAAATATAATTTAGCAACCTATAGAATTGTCGTGAATTTACATCAAGATTGCATGTTGTTTGATTTTATGAAATCTTATCCTGATTGTTAATGTATGAATGATATGTACTTGAATGTTTTTGTCACTTGATTGAATCTGTTATATTACTACAATGTGCCGCCTATTGAATTCTTTATTATGTGATTGATGAAATTGGAATGTGTATTGTGAGTAGTGTAAACCAAATATTGTGATTTTATTGTGATTGACTAATAAAGATATATAATGATGAATATTGTGAAGTCACACTGAAACTTAGTGAGTTGTGATGATCGAGTAAATCTGAGATATGTGTTGTAGATTTTGGAGTTAGGATTGTTATGTCACCATATAGGGAGGGTTTGACAAACCTAGTGATTTGGAGAAGTACAATTGAATGAGCCTGATCGTGGAGGGCTACAGTCGAACTGTAAAGTAAGACTGATAGACCTTGAGGGTACACCTAGTGGGGAATTCCTAAGTGGATTAGTGGGTTATTCCCTAAGGCCGAGAACTACCGTGAAACACAAGAGTACCCCGACTGTCGCGTATATGTGTCTCGGGTTGAGTTGAGGGGATCTATGAGGACTTGGCCATTCATGAATTGTCCGTCCACTCTTGTAGTGGCATAGTATCATACCTCCTAACCAAGTACTTTAGAGTAGAATGGTACCAAATGATGAAGTATAGAGTATAGGACATGCATAGCATTTCATTATTGTGATTGTCTTATTGTGAATGAATTTGATAAATCGTTGATATTATACATTTGATTGTTTTTTTGAGATTGTGATAATTTGATTGCTTGCGTGTTCTCCTCGTATAATTTATACTATTATAGAATTTCGATACTCACCCCTCGTTGTTTGTGTTTGGCGTTTGCGATGGACACAGACGAGCTGTAAGTTGCAGGTGATGACTAATACCATCAGAAAGGCGAAAGCCGTCATGTCTTGGAGACTCTATTTATATGCATTGTATTGATGTTATTTGGAGTATTTTTATTTTGGGATTTCCCGCTCTGATAGTGACATCGGGTAGGGACTTTATTTACACTAAATTTAAAACATAAGTACGTGTACTTCAAAAAGGATTTTGTTGTTTGACATTATGATTTCGATTTCAGTATGTTTGATGGAAATTTTAAATTTACGTGACATGTTTATGATTATGTGATATTCTTTACCTTAATAAAAAAAAATTATTTGGGGTTTAGGGTGTCATATTAGTGGTATCAGAGCTGGTCTGTCCAATCAGATCGTAAATGTGTTATGTGTTCGCTATGTTTCCTTGTGTACTCTGTTATGTATTTTGTAGTTATGGTCATTATTGTGTTAGTGTTGTGGAGCTAAGTTAGTTCCTCACTTCCCTAAGTGTCTCACTATATTCGATTGGCTTATCTGATTGATGTAGGTAGTGATGGCTGGTGGAAGGAATGATGTTGCGATTGCTGAGGCTCTAGAATCCATGGCAGGAGTTACAGTGCAGGCTCTCCAAGCTTTGGCAGAATCCCAAGCTACTGCACAAGCCTCTGCGTAAGCTGCTACTCAAGCTACACAGATTGCTGCTCAAGTTGTTGCTCAAGCTACTAGCTACAATGGTGGCCAAGGAAATGTGCAAATAAATGAATTCATGGTGATGGATCAATTCCACAAGGCTAACCCCCCATCATTTGAAGGTCACTATAATCCTGATGGAGCTCAAAAGTGGTTGCAAGAAGTTGAGAAAATTTTCAGAGGAGTGGCATGTCCCGAAGGTCAGAAAGTGCATCTTGGTACCTTTATGTTGATAGAGGAAGCTGAACATTGGTGAGACAATGCTCACCAACGTCTAGATAATGCAGGGACTGCAATTACTTGGACTATATTCAAGAACATGTTTCTAACTAAGTATTTCCCTGAAGATATCCGTAATAGAAAGGAGATGGAATTTGTTGAATTGGAACAAGGGAATATGTCAGTAGCGGAGTATGCTGCTAAGTTCAAGGAATTATCCAGGTACTATCCACTCTATGTTGGAGAAGCAGGAGAAAAGTCTAAGTGCATCAAGTTTGAAATGGGACTCAGGCCAGAGATCAAGAAATAGGTTGGAATGCAAGAGATCCGCGACTTTCCTACCCTAGTGAATAAGAGTAGGATTTATGATGAGGATAGCCGTGCTAAAAAGGCACATTACCGAAACACTGGAATCATGAAGGACAAGAGGCCTATGCATCATAATAGAGGAAAACCTTACTCTTTCCCTCCTAGTAGATCTGGAAGTCGTTTGAATTTTCAACAACACAGTTTTTCAGCTGGAAAAGGAGCTAGTAGTTGTAACGGAAAAGGAAATGGGAACAATTATAGTTATGGGAGTGGTAAAGGAAACCCCAATGGACGAGGAGTTAGTAGCGAAAATAGTAACAACATGAGTCAAGTCTCGCGCAACAACAATGGTAATAATGGTTATCTAGCTACTCCTATCTGATGTAGTAGGTGTGGAAAGCAGGGTCACATGACATATGAATGTAGAGATGCTGGAATTACTTGTTTTAATTGTCAACAACAAGGCCACATTAGCACCACATGCCCTTACCCAAGGAAGACTCCACAGCTTGGAAACCAGAGTTCCCAAGCCAGCCGACCTAAATCCAATGGAAGAGTCTTTGCCCTCAGTGGTGCAGGAGCGTTTGAGAAAGACAACTTGATCCAAGGTACATGTCTCATAAGTGATACTCCTTTAGTTGTACTATTTGATTATGGTGCCACTCATTCTTTTGTTTCTCTTGATTGTGTTAGACGTTTAGGACTACATGTATCTCGTTTACAGTATGAGTTGATTGTGAATACCCCAACTAGTGATTCTGTTGATACCTCTAGTGTTTGTCTTGACATTTCTATCCATGTGTGTGGAAGGGACTTTCGAGTGGACTTAGTGTGTCTACCTTTACGTCTGGTTGATGTGATTCTTGGTATGGATTGGCTATCGGCCAACTGTGTCCGCGTAGATTTTTTTAGTAAAACCATTGAATTCATGGAGTCAAAAGAGAGGGATAAGCCTAGCAATATATCCACCAACCAAGTGAAGGCACTCTTGAAAGAAGATGCCCAATTATACATGATCCTTGCCTCATTGGAATTTGAAGAAAAAGTGGTAATACGAGATGTTCCTATTGTGTGTGAATTCCCCAAAGTATTCCCTGAAGATGTCACTAGTTTACCACCAGAGCGTGAAATTGAGTTTAGCATTGACCTTGTACCAGGTACTGGACCCATATCCATGGCACCATATAGGATGTCTCCCTTAGAATTGTCTAAGCTTAAGAAGCAATTGGAAGAACTTTTAGATAAACAATTTATAAGACCTAGTGTTTCACCATGGGGTGCACCTATGTTGTTGGTTAAGAAGAAGGATGGCTCTATGAGGTTATGTGTGGATTACCGTCGACTTAATAAAGTAACAATCAAGAATAAGTATCCGCTACATAGGATAGATGATCTTATGGATCAATTGAGGGGATCATGTGTGTTTAGTAAGATCGATCTGAGATCAGGTTACCATCAGATCCGAGTGAAACCTTCTGATACCCCTAAGACCGCCTTTAGGACCCGTTATGGCAATTACGAGTATTTGGTTATGCCTTTTGGTGTGACTAATGCACCAGCAGTGTTTATGGATTACATGAATCGGATCTTTCATCCTTACCTAGACTCTTTTGTGGTTGTGTTTATAGATGATATCTTAGTGTACTCTAAGACTAAGGAAGAACATGGTGAACATCAAAGGATAGTCTTGAAAACCCTTAAGTAGAAACAATTATTTGCCAAGTTGTCTAAGTGTGATTTTTGGTTAGAGGAAGTAAGTTTCCTAGGACATATAATTTCAAAAGGTGGAATAGCTGTTGATCCTACCAAAGTGGAGAGTGTCTTAGAATGGAAAACACCTAAATCAGTGACTGAGATTAGGAGTTTCCAAGGATTGGCAGGTTATTATCGTAGGTTCATAGAAGGATTCTCCAGGTTGGCCTTACCTTTGACTAAGTTGACCCGTAAAGGGGAATTGTTCGTGCGGGATACTCATTGTGAGAATAGTTTCCAAGAGCTTAAGAAACGATTGACCTCTGCACCAATCTTTGTATTACCTGAGCTGAGTGGACCTTTTGTAGTATATTGTGATGCGTGCGGTTCCGGATTAGGTGGAGTACTTATGCAGGATGGAAAGGTAGTAGCATATACTTCTAGGCAACTGAAGATTCATGAGAGAAACTACCCTACCCATGACCTAGAACTAGCAGCAGTTGTCTTTGTACTTAAGATGTGGAGACATTATTTATATGGATCTAGATTTGAGGTTTTTAGTGACCATAAGAGCCTTAAGTATCTTTTTGATCAGAAGGAGTTGAACATGAGACAACGTAGGTGGATGGAATTTCTTAAAGATTTTGATTTTGAGCTTAAATATTACCTTGGAAAGGCCAATGTAGTGGCTGATGCCTTGAGTAGGAAGACTTTGAGTGTGTCCGCCTTAATGGTTAAGCATAGTGAGTTGTTGGAACAATTTAGAGACCTTAGTTTAGTTTTTGAAGTGACACCAGAAAGTATTAAATTGGGGATGTTGAAGGTAACTAGTGGACTATTGGAAGAGATTAAAAAGAGTCAGAAGTTGGATTTATATCTTTTAGATAAGTTACAATCGATTGACCAAGGGAGAGAACCTGACTTTAAAATAGGTGTGGATGGAATTTTGAGATTTAAGGAGAGGATTTGCGTTCTCGATGTAGAGGAGTTAAGAATGATGATCTTAGAGGAAGGACATTGGAGTTGTCTAAGTATTCACCCTGGAGCCACAAAGATGTATAAGGACCTCAAGAAGATATTTTGGTGGCCTAAAATGAAAAGAGATGTTGCTGAATTTGTGTATGCTTGTTTGACTTGCCAAAAATGTAAGGTAGAACACCAAAAACGTTTAGGTTTGATGCAACCTTTGAGCATTCCTGAATGGAAGTGGGATAGAATCTCTATGGACTTTGTGGTAGGCTTACCTCGAACTCCGAAAAGGTACGATAGCATTTGGGTCATTGTGGATAGATTAACTAAGTCTGCTCACTTTATTCCGATAAACATAACTTATTCTATGGAAAGGTTAGCTGAAATATATATAAAGGAAATTGTGAAGTTGCATGGAATCCCATCAAGTATAGTCTCGGACAGAGACCCTAGGTTTACCTCTAAGTTTTGGCAAGGTTTACAAAGCGCTTTAGGTACGAACCTTAGGATGAGTTCAGCATACCACCCATAGACAGATGGTCAAACTGAGCGAACCAATCAATCCCTAGAAGACTTGTTGAGAGCTTGTGTGTTGGAACAAAATGGAAGTTGGGATAGCTTTTTGCCACTTATAGCATTTACCTATAACAATAGTTTCCACTCTAGCATTGGAATGGACCTTTTTGAGGCGTTGTATGGGAGAAGATGTAGGACCCCTCTGTGTTGGTTTGAGATGGGTGATAACCTTGTGTTAGGACCTGAGATTGTTCAACAAACTACCGATAAAGTAAAAATGATTCAAGAAAAGATGAGAGCTTCTCAAAGTAGGCAAAAGAGTTACCATGATAAAAGAAAGAAAAACCTCGAATTTCAAGAAGGTGATCATGTATTTCTGAGAGTTACTCCAACAAATGGGGTTGGTCGGGCATTAAAAATGCAAAAGCTTACACCTCGGTTTATAGGACCTTACCAAATTCTCAAACGTGTCGGTAACGTAGCATATCAGATCGCGTTGCCTCCGTCTCTTTCTAATCTCCATAGTGTCTTTCATGTGTCTCAACTTAGCAAGTACATTATCGATCCTTCACACGTGATTGAGTCAGACAAGGTCCAAATAAAAGAGAATCTAACTTTTGAGACCTTACCGCTACGAATTGAAGACCAAAAGACCAAAGAATTAAGGGGTAAGGCGATTTCATTGGTTAAGGTTGTCTGGGGAGGTGCTACTGAGGAAAGTGCTACGTGGTGTTAGACATAAGTCTATTTTTTATATTATTGACAAACTTACATCATGAAATAAATCTGACATTGTGAACTGAGAAAAATTTCAGGAACAACAACTTAACCCTAAAAACTTATTGAAAATTTGAATTTAATGAACAAGCAATCGATTAGGAAAATCGATTTGCACATTTATTGAAAATTAAGTGTGCAAGTCAGTAGCATGCTGTTTTGCAAGCTAATCGATTTGGCAAATCGATTATTCTTATCACAAGTCTAAACTGATTGTCTTAAATCGATTAGACAAATCGATTGGCCATTTTACTGAAAATGTTTGTGCAAGTCAGTGGCATGCTGTTTTGTAGGCTAATCGATGTGGCAAATCGATTGTTCCAATTACAAGACTATTTGGATTGTTGAAGTCGATTAACACAATCGATTGTGAGAGTTACAGAACCAAGCCAATGTTTCACTGATCGATTAGGCAAATCGATTTAATAAAATAAGTTTCAAAATAATCTTGATCTGGGACATACACAATCGATTAGCACAATCCATTAATATATTTCATTTGAAATAAGTTTGGCATCAATCAACTTGGTAAATCGATTGAGTGAACCAACTGATAAAATGTTCTTCAGAAAAACAGAAAAGCATATATTGCATGGAATGACAATGAAGAATCCTCTACATCTTCCGAAACTGAAGAAGCAAATCTGTGCCTTATGGCTAACACAGATTCTGAATCAGAAAGTGAGGTAAGTTCTCAATATAACCCTTCTTTTGATGAACTGCAAGATGCATTTAATGAACTGCATGATGAATATGTTAAATCTGTTAAGTAGTTAGTTAGTACTAAGAAAATGCTTGAACAACAATGTATGTTGCATGAACAAATGAAAAATGATCATAGGAAGATTGAGGACTTGTGTGAACAATTAAAAAAGGACTCACATGATAAATCTGCAAGATGCATTGAACTTGAGAATCCTGTTGCATTATTGAAGTTTGATCTATTGAAGTTTTCTAGTAATAAGGATAAACAGAATGACATTCTTAGCAACCAGAGACATGTCAATGTAAAATTTGGACTTGGATTTAACCAGAATATGCATGCTAATCAGAATAGGACTAAACATGGCATAGGATATGGTAATGTTAAGCATAACCAAAAATTTGGTAAATCTAGTCATATGCATAATGTCTTTGTCAAACCAAAATAGTATGCATCCTCTGCCGTCACTTGTCATTTTTGTTGTAGAAAAGGACATTTTGTCTACAGTTGCAAATTTAAAAAACTTTCCAATAGAGGATGTAAACAGATTTGGAAGGTCAAGACACAAAATGTTGAAACTGACCCCCTAGGACCCAATTTACATTGGGTACCTAAAATGAAATTCTAATTTTATTGCAGGTATGCTTGAGATCCACAAGGCACCAATGGTACCTTGATAGTGGGTGCTCAAAGCATATGACAGGGGACAAGTCAATGTTCCTGTCCCTAAGCCTAAAAGAAGGTGGATTTGTAAAGTACGACGATAACAACAAGGGCAAGATCTACGGTGAAGGTAACATAGGCAGTGAATCGACTGCTATAATTAAAAATGTCTTATACGTGGAAGGGCTGAAACATAACCTTCTAAGTATAAGTCAGTTGTGTGACAATGGTTTTCAAGTAAGCTTTTCACCACTTTCTTGCATAATTGAGAACAAAAATGATAAAAGTATCAAACTGGTAGGTGATAGAGTTAACAACATTTACATGCTAGATTTAACTGCTATGCCTGTTAATTCTGTTTGTTGCTTATTATCAAATGCTGATGAGACATGGTTATGGCATAAACGTGTTGCACACATTCATATAGATCATTTGAATAGACTTGTTAGTAAACAGTTAGTCATAGGTCTTCCCAATAGAAAGTTTTCTAAGGATAGATTATGTGATTCTTGTGAGAGAAGTAAGCTTGTCAAGTCTTCTTTTCCCCCAATAGACATGGTCAAAACCAATAGGGTTTTGCAACTGATCCACATGGATTTGTTTGGACCATCCCAAGTGAGAAGTTTTGGAGGAAACCTGTATGGCTTCGTGTTAATTGATGACTATTCTAGATTCACTTGGACTTATTTTCTGACTTATAAAAGTGATGCCTTTTCTGTTTTCAAAAAGTTTGCAAACTTAGTACAAAATGAAACAAGTTAGAAAATAATGTCTATCAAAAGCGATCATGGAGGTGAATTCCAAAATGATGCTTTTGATACTTACTGTGAACATAATGGCATTCATCACATGTATTCAGCCCCTAGGACACCACAACAAAATGGTGTAGTGGAGAGGAAAAATAGGTCCTTAGAGGAGTTAGCTAGGACCATGCTGAAAGACTCAAATACTCCCAAGTATTTCTAGGCTGATGCGATTAACACTGCCACGCATGTTGTCAACAAGGTTTTGATTAGGCCAATCCTTAGGAAAACTCCTTATGAGTTGTACAAGGGTAGAAAGCCTTATATTTCCTACTTTAGAGTTTTTGGTTGTAAGTGTTTTGTTTTGAACAATGGCAAAGAACACCTAGGTAAGTTTGATCTCAAGGCAGATGAGGGTATCTTTCTAGGTTATTCCTGTACTAGCAAAGCCTATAGAATCTATAACAAGAGAACAAAAACAATAGAAGAGTCAGTTCATGTGAAGTTTTTAAAGAAAACTTGAACAACACTCCTCCTATTGTTGATGCCTCTTTGGATGAAGTTATAGAATCTGAACCTATAGAACCAAAGGAAACTATACCTTCAACCAACAGTGACTGTGTTGAACCTATTAGAGTAGATGAGTTACCTAGGGAGTGGAAATTCAATAGAAACCATCCCATAGATAACATCATAGGTGACATCTCTAAAAGAGTGGCTACTAGAAAGAACCTTAGACATTTTTGTAACCTTACAGCCTTTGTATCTCAGATTGAACCTAAAAACATTAAGGAAGCCTTACTAGATAGTGAGTGGATACTTGCTACGCAAGAGGAGTTAAACCAATTTGAGAGGAACAAGGTGTGGCGTCTAGTACCTAAACCAGAAAATAAGCACATCATAGGAACAAGGTGGGTGTTTAAGAACAAATTAGATGAGAATGGAGTCATCACTAGAAACAAAGCTAGATTAGTGGCCAAGGGTTACAATCAGGAAGAGGGAATAGATTTTGATGAAACCTATGCCCCTATAGCTAGGTTAGAAGCCATTAGAATTCTACTTGCTTATGCATGTATAATGGACTTTAAGCTTTATCAAATGGATGTTAAAAGTGCCTTTCTCAATGGTAGGAAGTTTTTGTTAGCCAAACACCTGGTTTTGAAAATCCTGATTTTCCTAATCATGTATACAAGCTAACAAAAGCCCTCTATGGGTTGAAACAAGCTCTAAGAGCTTGGTATGAGAAGCTCAACAATTTCCTTATTCAACAAAACTTTTTAAGAGGAAATGTTGACAAGACACTTTTTCATAAAAACTAATGGAAATGACATTTTGCTGGTCCAAGTTTATGTTGATGACATAACCTTTGGATCTACAAACAATAAGTTGGGGAAAGATTTTGAAAACTTGATGAAAGGTCAATTTGAAATGTCAATGATGGGTGAACTATCATATTTCTTGGGATTTCAAATTAACCAAAGCAAGCAAGGCATTTTCATTAGTCAAACTAAATATTGCAATGATTTGATAAAGAAATTCAGTTTTGATAACTTCAAGTCCATTGATACTGCCATGAGTCAAGGAAACCTTTTAGATAGAGATGAGAAAGGTAAACCAGTAGATGTTACAAGGTATAGAGGTATGATAGGATCATTGCTCTATCTCACAGCAAGCAGGCCTGACATCATGTTCAGTGTTTGCATGTGTGCGAGATACCAATCCAATCCTAAAGAGTCTCACCTTAGTGCATTTAAGAGGATTTTCAGGTATTTAGTTGGAAATAGGAGTCTCTGCTTATGGTATTCTAAGGGATCAACCTGTTCTTTAGTTGGTTATTCGGATTCAGATTTTGCTGGATGCAAACTAGATAGGAAAAGTACCTCAGGTACTTGTCACTTACTAGGCAATTCCCTTGTGTCTTGGTTTAGCAAGAAACAAACCAGCATTGCACTTTCAACAGCTGAGGCTGAGTACATTGCAGCTGGAAGTTGCTGTGCTCAGATCATGTGGATGAAACAGCACCTGTTGGATTTTGGTGTTGACTTAGGAACTGTTCCCATCTTGTGCGACAACACAAGTGCGATTAGTATCACTAAGAACCCAATGATGCATTCCCGAACCAAGCATATCGAAATTCGGCATCATTTCATCCGAGACCAGTTTCAGTGTGGAAACATCAAGTTAGAGTATGTCAACACAACTGAGTAGTTGGCAGACATATTCACCAAAGCATTGCCAAAGGACAACTTCCTTCACATTTGGATGAAACTAGGCATCATAGATCCTAGTGAGATCTGACTTCTGTGTCCAATCGATTAAGTAAATCGATTATCCTGTGGATACACAGGAAAATGGCTTTATGAAATCAATTTGTTAAATCGGTTTATGCCATACAATGTCTATTTTCTTTAAATAGAAACTCGAAATCGATTTGGTAAATCGATTTGGTACTCCCAGGAAGCTTCAAATGCTTTAACTTTCCATTCCAATCGATTAGGGAAATTGATTGATCACTTGTTTTATGGTTTAAAGAATCGATTTGGAAAATTGATTAGGTTGGCCCCAGAACTCCAAAGATAAGGAATGTCTCCAGACTCTACGTCGAAATCGATTGTTTAATTGTGTTTGAAATCTTCACTTAAATGAATTGATTTGGTGAATCGATACTGAGATGGATTAAGTTCTGATCTGATATGGAAGCTGTTGAAATGATACGAAATCGATTGTAGACATCGATTCGGTAACTACGAGAATCGATTAGGGAATCGATTGGCATTATTACCTTTACTGCTTTTTCACTAGCCGTTACGCCCCAGTTTTTTCATCTTCCCCAGCAACGGTAACTAAATTGATTGGACCAATCGATTTACACACCCAACAGTATAAAAGGAACAGTGGCAATCGATTTCACTCACTTGTTTTCAAACCCTAACATCGATTTCTTCTTCATTCCAGCTTCATATCCTCTACAAATCGTTGCTATTTCACGTTTTTAATCCATACAAACACTTAATCTTACTGATTCTATCTCAGATTTATTCTCTAAACAACTTCATATGGCAAGAGTCAAAAGAACCTCACCCACTACTCCTTCTCCATCATCTTCTTCAAGCGGAAGAACCCCGTCACCTCCGCCTACTCTTTCCAAGCGTGTTCCGACGCCTACCCACAAAATCTTAGCAAAAGATAAAGGAAAAGGCATTGCAATCGAGCAAGGAAAGTCGAAGAAAAGGAAAGAACCACCAACGGAGAAACTGCTAGCTGATGCGATAAAGGAAATATCGCAAAAGAAAAAGAAGAAAAAGAATGTTTCTTCGACACCACAGAAGAAGGCGACACCACAACAGAAAGCAGCAACTGCTCAGGACAAACCAACTGAGGAATTTAAGTTGCCTCCTGCTTTCGTAAAGAGGAAGATTCACGAAGCTCATACATTAGACTTCCCCTACTTCGACAACGATGGTTTTACTTTTCAAAACCATCTTCGGTTTCATGGGTTGGAAGATTTCTTATCCTGCTCCCTCGACTCTTATCCAAACTTGATTCGAGCTTTCTATTCTACTTTCAAGATGACAGATACCAGTTTCAAAGCAATGGTGAAAGGAAAGAAAATTTCCATGTCTTTTGAGGAGTTCTCGAACCTATCAGGACAGCCTTATCATGGAAACTCAGTCGATGGCAGCTCTGAAGCCGACGCAGCTGATGAAGGCTCGAAAGCATCCCTGGAGAGGCAGATAGTAGTACAAGATCTGATGGTTGATGGGTTTGTGGAGTCTGTTTCACTACCGATCGGCCAAATGAAGGCCCAGCACCGGATGCTGATGTATGCTTTCACACGGATGCTTGTCCCAAGGTCCGGAAATCACGCTGTTGTCCAACGGTTGGACATCATGTTGCTGTGGGGTCTGTGCAAATAGCTCAAGATGAGCTGGGCATGGATTGTCCTTAGACATATGACGGAAGCTGCACAGGAAAGGAATTGAAAAGAAAGCAAATAGAAAGGAAAGAAAAAGGAAGAAAGGAAAAGAGAAGGAGAGAAAACAGAAAATTTCCATCTTCTTCCTCCCCTGCCTCGCGTGCATTTTTTTCCTCCTTCCTCCATCTTCATCCATTTTCGTTCCTCCTTGCTTCCTTGAGTTCGAAATTGATAGTGGGTGATAGGACAAGGATTTCTCAACTTCACTCTTCCTCTTGGATTCGAAAACGAAGAAAAACGGTATTAGGGATTCAAACTCAAATCTCCCCGTTTCATCTAGATCTAAGCTTCGTTTCAAGAAGTGATAGAAGGGAAAGTTGCTCACCACTACACTACGGTGCTAGTGGGCTAACTTTGTAAGAGGCGTTGCCAGCGGAGATTTTTACCGGATTTGCTCACGGTACCGTAATCAAACGAAAAAGCTAAAGTGAAGGTAAGGGCTCCTTCCAAACTTTTAGTTTGCATTTAGGGACTTATCTGTGGTTGTGTGGAAAAGAATTTGGTTAAGGTTAAAGTAATGTTTCGTGGAAAATGATTTTTAAACTCATTTATGTATGATTTTGAGTATATGAAACTTGTTGTGTTCGAGTGATGGATTGTGTTGATTGGTGTCGTCGTATTCGGCGTGTTCATACTTGATGTATGTTGATTGATGTGATTGGTGTGAATCATGGATTGAATTGGATATTATGTTTGAGTTTGTTTTGTGCGAAATTTGAAAACCATTAAGTTAAACGAGTATTAAGAATGGGGAATCTCTTAATGTCTTATTTACTTAATGTGTGTTTGTTTTGGAAAATCGTTTAAGTTAAATGAGAATTAAGAATGGGGAATCTCTTAATGTCTTGTTTACTTAATGTTTGTTTTGAAAATCGTTGGAGTTAAAAGAGTATTAAGAATGGGGAATCTCTTAATATTTTTGTTTGCTTAATGTGTGTTTGTTTGTGAAAATCATTAAGTTAAATGAGTATTAAGAATGGGGAATCTCTTAATATCTGCGTTATCTTAATGTTGTCGTAAAAATGATTTTGTGGAGGAATGAATTGTCGAGTCAAGGTGATGCCATGTGATTTGTTGGTTCATCTTGTCGGTGTTGAAATTGTCGCGCCAAGGTGATGCCATGTGATTTGTTGGTTCATCTTGTCTGCGTTGGGATTGTCAGGTCAAAGTGATGCCATGTGATTTGTTGGTTCATTTTGTATGTGTTGGGATTGTCGAGTCAAGGTGATGCCATGTGATTTGTTGGTTCATCTTGTCTGCGTTGGGATTGTCAGGTCAAAGTGATGCCATGTGATTTGTTGGTTCATTTTGTCTGTGTTGGGATTGTCGAGTCAAGGTGATGCCATGTGATTTGTTGGTTCATCTTGTTTGTGTGGGTATTGCGTGGAAACCGTTAAGCGGTATGTTTTGAAATTATGTGTAACTGTGTTTGATTCAAATTTGTGATTGTGTTGATTTTACTAAGAGTTGTGTTTTGGAATTGTGTGATAGTGTGTTAGATGGTAAAACGATTTCGAAACTCATAATGTTGTGGTGAGTGTGTTATAATTTCCAAGTGTGGATGTTTGGGAATTGTGTGATAGCGTGATTGATTGCAAAACCATTTCAAAACATAAGATGTTGTGGTAATTGTGTTATAATCGCTAAGTGTTTTGTTTTGGAGTTGTGTGCAAGTGTGATTGATTTCAAAATTGTTTCGAAACTCAAGATGTCGTGGTGATTGCGCTATAATTGCTATGTTTAATTGTTTGGAGTTGTGGGTAAGTGTTGATTGATTTTGAAAACCCTTTGAAAAGCTGAAAAATGCTGAATTTTGCTGTTTTTCTGCTGCTGTCTGATGTGTATTCGAATACAGCAAGCTATATTCGAATACAGACATGCTGTTTTGCCACTGACTTACTGTGTAGTCGAATACAGACTGTTGTAGTCGAATACAGACATGTTGTTTTGCCACTGACTTACTGTGTAGTCGAATACAGACTGTTGTAGTCGAATACAGACATGCTGCTTTGCTGCTGAATGCTGAAATAGCCTTGTAATCGAATACAAAGATGCTGTATTCGAATACAACAGTGCTGTTTTGTTAAAAACTTCATTTTTCAACTTTGTTTATGCATGTTTGGCATATAGAAACCCTTTTAAGGTGTATACTAAGTTGAAATGTTATTTGTGCATTGAAAAGCTTAAATGTTATGTGTTAACTGTTAATTTCGGTTGGTGACCCTTTACAACTTTTGTGGAAATCTGGGCTTTGCCCTTAGATGAGAATCAGGATGATCCTACCGGTTTGTACCCTCCGGATGGGAATATGGATGGGAGTGCTTGATTGGAGCTGCGTTAGGAGAATCTCACGGGGCGCGTGGAGATTATCAAGGCGTATAGTTTTTTTGTTATGTATAGAATGATCAGACTAGGTTGTCACTCAGGACACATATGTCTTTCTTTTGGGCTACCTTCATGTCAAGTTGAAAAGATGTACCTGTACTATTGTTGACATCAGGACATGCTTAAGAATTTTAATGACTTAATTATTTATCCAAAGGTTTTACCTTATTTATTTCTCTATTGTATTTCAATCTCTTTTGAAAAAAAAATACACCCTCGCTTTGAAAATCGGGGTGTTACAGCCATGGTGCCCGGAATCTTGATCAAAAGGTGAAGGTTTGATTTTTGACAAAGAGAAATAAGACATTTCAACTTGCGATTCAAGTTGAGAATGAAATAGGAGGTCACAACGATCATAAATATGATTTCGATTTTGCACAACACCCAATATAACGATCATAATTGAAGAGAGAACATAGAGAAGAAATAGGAATGGCGGCGAGGGTAGATACGAAGAAGAAGAAGAAGAAGGCTCGATCTTTCTTTTCCTTTTTATTATCTTATTTTATGTTTTCATTATTATTATTATTATTATTACTATTATTATTATTATATATTTTTTTCATCCAAAAACTCACATTAAAATACTACCATCAAAGATTATTCAAAATTATAAAGCAAATAAATATATCTAAACTTTATATTAATTACTAAATTATAATAAATATATATATAAAATCATAATATCATAACAAAGAATATAATATTTATTATTTATATCACACGTTTAGTCTAATATGTAATTAGTACATCATAGAATATAAAGAAAATTAATTCCAAAGTTAATCAACATATATTTTAAAATAATTTTAACACTAAATTAATTATTTAAAATTCTATTTAATTAATAAAATAATTTACTATGAAATTTGGGGTGTTACATCTTTAAAATGGTAAAAAGACATATTCAACCAATTTTTGGTGCATATTAGAGCCTCTACCATTTCTGGGTTTAGGGAGCTTCTATATATCTCTAAACCCTACCCTTGGTGCTGAAAGCACTCATAGAAGCCATAGTAGAAATTGGTGTAGGCATAATATCTCTTACAATTCTAGACAAAATTGGATACCGACAAGCATTGTGTTTCCAACACATTAAAATCTCAAACTTTTCTACAATTTCTATACACTTCTCATTAGTGTACCTCTTAAGTTCATTTTCAACATCAATTGAATCCTTTTTCTTTAAATTTTTTTTAAAACCATTTTCCCGTTGTAAGTGTGCGCTTGTGGGACCAACAATAGTTGTTTCACAAAGGGAACCAATTGCACCAACACTAGAAGATGAAGTCTTAGGTGTTTTTTAATTGGTTTATCACCATACATATTATTGAAGCACCACTCCACATACCTTAACTTGTATCGGGGATCTAAAATAACACCAATGTAAAAGAGCTAATTTATGTTAGATTTACTGCCCCAATACTTGGTGTACTTTGCCAACATTTGCTTGCCCATTGATGCTAAATAAGTGTTAAGGTCCATCGATGAAAGTTTAAGTTCAATCAAGATGGAAGCTAATTGGGGAAAAGTCATATCCAAACTTGTTTGTTGTGAGGTTGAAAAAACTTTTGTTGCATCATTAAAATACTTCAAAAACTGAACAAAACACTTATCATTTTCCCAATCATTATCAGCGGTGGAGAAGCTTCTACAAAGTATTGCCTCTAACTTGCATCTTCATCTTCAAGCTTATCAAAGGCTGTTTTAAATTTTGTTGTTGCTTCCAACATCAAATATGTTAAGTTCCATCTTGTTTGAACATCAAGACACACCGATTTCTTGCTTACAATTCCAGAAAACTTTATATATTCCTTTAACTTTGCTGTCCTCAGTGGTAAAGATCTTACAAACTTCACAGTAGTTCGAATGGAAGAAATTGAAGAGTCCAAGTCTTTCAATCCTTTAGTCTCCACTAAGTTGAGTATGTGAGCACAACACCTCATGAAAAAAAAACCCATTCAACAATAGCCTATTCATGTTTTTTCATCTTTTTCTTCAATAATCCTACTGCGACATCATTTGATGATGCATTATCAATTGTGATAGTAGACACATTTCTAAGTCCCCTTTCCCTCAATACCTCCTCAAGCTTCATAGCCACTGTGTCACCTCTATGATTTGGAACCACACAAAAGATAATGTTTCTTTTTTGGTAATTCCATTCATAATCAATAAAGTGGGTCGTGAGGGTCAAATAATTAAGATTTTGATGAAAAGTCCAACAATATGTAGTAACAACCACCCAACTACAATCAGATTTAAAGAACTCTTTCAAGCTAATTTTTTCATCTAAATACAATTGGAAACAATCTCTTGCTACAATACGTCTTGATGGTACGATAAATTAGGGATGCAATTGATTACATAAGTACTTAAATCCCTCCCTTCAACTACTTTAAAGAGTTGCTCATTCAAAATGACAAAAACAACCAAAGCTTTTCTACATGCTTGATCATTAAATCTAGAGCTTGCTACAACAAAACTAGACCCCTCATGTAACACCCCGATTTTTAACAGCGTGAGTGTATTTTTTTTCAAAACAAATTCAAAAAAACAAAGACATAAAGAAGAAAATACTTTTGGATAAATATTTCAGTCGTACACAACGACCACAATCAACAACATTTACAAGCAGCGGAAATAGTTTTTAAAATAAAAATCCAAAGTATTTAAACATCAAAATACACCGGGGCTATGAGACCTATCAAGCATAGCTCATACCCCTTAGGTATTCTCGGCAGACACTTGTACAAAAGCACTGCCCTGAGAATTTTAACCTCCCCACGTCACATCAAAAAGTGGTACATGGAACCCATCAAAATAAAATGTCAAGCTGACAATATTGGTATAGGTACGGTCTTCCAAATTAAAATAAACACAACCCAAAAGAAAGACATCTAGTCCCTATACGTCAACCTAATCTGATCATTCTACAAAAAACTATCAATCCCGGATGATCTTCACGCGCTCCGCAAGATCCTCCTGACACTGCTCCGCAAAATGTAAAAGCCTTATAAACATTATGTGCAAATGCTATATGACCCTACAACAACGCTTGTCAAAAAAGCGCTGTGAAAGGCTCCGTTATTTTTAAAATATATTTACAAAAACACTTGTATTTAGTAAGCGCTGTAAAAGGAGCGCTGTAAAATGACATTTTTGGCGTAGTTATTCCACATATAATATTGTTGACTTTCTACATTGTGAGAATCAAACCAATCTCAGACAATTCACTAGAAGACTTGTTGTTCCAGCATACTTAGATGACTACATATGTTGTTTATAAGACAAAATTCATAGCAGTTGGTACTTTGGACAAGTATAAAGCAAGATTGGTGATAAAAGAATATGCATAGCAAGTTCGCATGGATTTTTTAAGCACATAATTACCAGTGGCAAAGCTGAGCAAAATGAGAGTACTGCTTACATCAGGAGCTCAACAAGGTTGGAAGTTGTTGCAATTAGACGTGAATAATGTGTTCTTGAATGGAAAAATAGATGAAAAGGTATTAATGGAATTGCCACCAAATTATTCAGTTGTTGGCGACACGAAGAATATGGCATGTAGACTTCATAAGTCATTGTATGGATTGCAACAGGCTTTGAGATAGTGTTTCAATGTTTTCCTCTATAATTTTGCAACATGAATTCACCAAAAGCATTGCAGTCTCCACCTTGTTTACTAAAGGTTCGGGTGTCACTCTTGTTATACTCTTAATCTGTGTAGATGACATTATACTTGCAAGTCCTATTCAGTCCATGCTCCAACAAACTCAACATACTTTAGAAATTCATTTCAAGCTCAAAGTTCTAGGGGATCTAAAGTACTTTTTGGGATTACAAATTACAAAATCGTCATATAGTATACACATATGTCAAAGAAAGTATACTATGCAACTTCTTGAGGATACATGTTTCTTACTGACTCAAGGTCGTATATTTCTTTCTGTGACACCCTAAATCCCAAAATAATATATATATATATATATATATATAATAATTTATATCATATTCCTATAAAATTTGCAGCGGATAAATAAAATTATATTTTCAAGAAAATAAAAACTTTTGTAACTAATTTAGGATATCACGTTTCTCAAAGTACACATGCAACAATTCAAATTTTATTACTCAAATAAAATAATTTAATCTCAATGAACTTGATTTAAGTATAATTACTTGATTTATTTCTAAAAACTTACTAGTACTTCTAAGGTTTTTATACAAAAATTTGATTCAAATTAAATAAGTAAAATACTAATTAAAACCCTTAATTCCGGTATCACCTATCAGAGCGGGGTTCCTCCCAAACTTGAACTTCAAGACTCATTAATCCGTAATAACTGCGATTTCACAAACGCAGGGCCCAACCAGTCAAACACAAACAACGAAGGAGGTGAGTTTTGAAATCATGTTAATAGTATAATATGAGTAAGAAGAACACTCTAACAATCATAATAGAATTGTATCATAATCACTTTACGATATATCAAAATATTTAATTAAATAGTATCATACTATAACATCAAAGTCACTCAAGTAAAATAATCATCTCATTATAATATGCATCAAATCATCTAACTCTGAATCATCACTACCTTTGAAACACATCAATCACAACAAAACAATCACAAGGAAATGCAATGCTATGCATGAGCTTAGACTCTACTTCACAATGTGGTACCATTCTAACTCTGAAGTACTAGGTTAGGAGGCCATGATACTATGCCACCATCCAGGTGGACAGACAATTCAAATTGGCCCTGTCCTCATAGATCCCCTCAACTCAACCCGAGACACATATACGCGACAGTCGAGGTAAACGTGTGTTGCAAGGTAGCTCCCGACATTTGGAGTGCTACCTCCAGGTCACCTAGGAATTCCCCACTGGAATACCTCCAAGGTCTAACAATCTTGCCTTAAGGCTAGACACTAGACCGCCACAATCGGGCTCATTCAGTTGTACTTCCCCAGAATCACTAGGCTTGTCAGGCCCTACATATACGATGACAAAATAATCTTCACTTCACAATTCACAATATTTATTTTCTCTTGCCGTTAGCTTAGACTACTCCATTAAGAGCAGCATATTTAAGAATCATCACTACCTCATCAAGTATGGGGTACTTCAATATTTTCATCACAATTTTATAATATTATTAATCATAAATAATCATGATCGTCGTATAAACTCATCACAATTTTATAACATCACTATCATCAATCAAAAATAATGATTATCATCACATAAACATATATCAAACCATGCATCCATATTTTACTATCACATCACATAATTTCATCTAAGCAAACATGTACACATAATTTCATTCAACATCCAACATCACAATAATAACAAATATCAACTACCACACAAGTATCGAAAATTAAATCAATCAACACCTTATAAAAATTTCTATTTCACATTTTAATCTCACAATTCTCATATTTCAAATTAATCAATTTATCTCTCAAAGGACTACTGCAGTACGTAGCAACCCCCTGATGAATCGTTGGGAAATATGGTTTTCCCGTTCATCTCACAATATATTATACTCATGAATTCAAACGCTCTCTCACCTCTTACCTTATTTTGACGCTTTCACACACAAATACGATTCCACGAGCAAACAACCTTTGTTCATTAACTCTTTGACCTTCAATCGATCTAACTCGAGAGTTTATGGGTAAACGTTAAAAATAAATTACGAGAAGATATTCTAAAAACTAATTTTGAATATCAATCAAAGAAAATTACCATAAATCAGAAAACCAATCAGTGGATAATATAGCCACTTTTCACACGGTCGTTTTGGCATTGGTTTCACTCAAATCGGACTTACGGTGAAGGAGAACATTGCAAAATAACGAATTCTACAAACGAAGAAGTCGGGTATTTTAGAGAGAAATTGGGGTTGTTAAACATCTAAAAAATTATGTTTAATTGACGAGTTCAATGAATGAAATAACATACTCAAATTTGGGCGAAAATGGAGAATGTTTTCTGGAACATCACCGGTGTCAAACGAGAGAGTTATTGTTGTGTTTTCTCATTGGTTTTACGGCTGCCCTTCCAACTCCCTTCCCTTCTTTTGTTTGTTTTATTTTATTAACAATTAAGGTTCACACATGGGTCCAACCAATTGGTCCCTTTATTTTATTTTTAAATAAAACCAATAATTACTAAAACTAATGTTTTAACATTTTTTTTAACTTAATTTAATTACTAAATATTACTAATATTTCAAAACTAATATTTTATAAAATAAAGTAATTAATCTTCTAAAATATGTTAATAATAAAAACTCTCATATTCAAAATAATCATTATAGTAATACTTATTTCTCAAAATACTCACATTATAATAATACCATCAAATTAGCAAATAGTCAAAATTATAAAATAAATAAATATAACATCAATATTTTATATTAATTACTAAATCATAATAAATATATATAAAATCACAATACCATAACGAGTATTTAAAATTAAACAAAATCAAACACAATATCAATTCTATATCAAGATAATTGTTTATAAAAAAATAACTAAAAATAGGAAATAGTTATAAATAATTGAAATATAACTATGTGTATACTTAACATCAGTCAAGCGCACATAAAAATATTATATTAATTGGGTACATGTATATACACATAAAATCGCATAAAATCTTTTTCTTTAAAATATATATTACACTAAAATACTATTATTTTTAGAAAAATATACAAAATAATAAAATAAAATATTTATTATTTATATTGCTCATCATTAAATATAATATCTATCAAACCAACACATCATAGAAAGCATTCATATAACATAATTTATTCACAAAATTTATCAACATATATTCTAAAATAATTTTAATATCAAATTAATTATTTATAATCCTATTTAATTAATAAAATAGTTTATTATCAAATTTAGGGTGTTACAATTCTTCCCTTGTTAAAGAATTTCGTCCTCGAAATTTGCGGTAAGTGAACTAATATCTAACTTACCACCTCAAGATTCAAACTTTGTCTATAAATATATTTAAGGCATTCAATCTCCAATTAAGCACAACATGTAGAAAGTCAACTAACAAAACATGATAGACTAACATGACAAAATAGATCAATTAAACACAACATTTAACATTGAGTTATGAAATAAAATACTTATCACATTTACTATTCATTTATGAAATAAAATACCATATACTCACTATAATTTACATATAAAACATAACATATAGATTTTGTCAATAATAACATAGTTAATTTAGTTTGGTTAAATGAAACACATTCCAAGTATGTTCTCAATTTCAACTCTTTCTTTCAAACTAAATATTACTAGTTTTACTCCTTAAAATAAAGTCTAAATCATATCATGAAACATTTAACAAATTTAACTTAGGTCTGACAAAGTGAGTAACTTTTTAAAATATAAAACACATCTAACAACTTTATAACACTATAATAGAATTACAATCAGTTACTCTATAAAAACATATTATATATATATAATCAAGGAAAAAAAATAATGATGGATATACTATTTCCCAATAATATATATTTAATAATTAAATTCATTCAATTGATATAAGCAATGAACATGTTTTTCAATTATTTAAAAATAAAATTAAAAGATACTTCTAACAAAATAATGAGTTATCGTTGTCTCTTTTATTGACGATGAGTCATTGGGGTAGCTAGTCCCTTCTACTCATTTAGTCAACTACTTTAGGAACTATAACTGCAGTCATTCAAATTCCAATATGAATAATTAAAAGCATCTTTAACGTGGTTCAGGAGTGCGAAGGTGGCGCCACAACTCCTACTCCTTACTTCAAGTTAAAAATTCAATTAATTCCACCTTCACAATAATTTATTTCTAATTTACTACTAGTACAACAACAAAAGAAAGGCCACTAACATCAATATATAACCAATAATTTGATTGAAGGAATATAAAACTATTTATCAATTGATGCTCTCGACTACTCTAATTCTATACACCAATTCCCAATAATTAGAACACTTGAAACACGAACAATTTAATATTTACATAATCATATACACATTCAAATAATTAATCCAAAAATTAGCACCAAGATTTTACGTTTATCTCATAACTCAAACGATGATTCTAAAAATGAAACATATTCTCATAGAGGTCTAATTGCTCCAAATTAATCGCGATTAAATTTTCTTTTGAATTAATCATCACTTAAAAGTTACAACAAACGGAAGCATATATAGATTTTCCAAGTAGAGGATAAGATAAATAATTATTTACTAGAAGATAGAACACATTACCAAACCAAATTGAATCAGGTAGTGCAAAAACCACTTTCAAGGTTATCCATCATTCTAAAAATTGATTTCTTGACTTAAATTATTATAAACAAAAATATCACTAACCATTTAGCACCCAAAAAAAATCATTGAGAATTCCAATTTTTCGTTTAAATTATTTTTCAATAATTCAAGCCTAAATAAAACAACTAAGATAAATCACATTTCTAAATACAATACAAATAAAATAAATCACATATATTTTTAAAATCTATAAGATTTCTAAAAATTCATTCGTACTTTAATCATCAAAAACACATTTCTAAATAGTTAATCACTGTAAAAATTATTATTTTCAACTCATATTTTGAAATAAAACTTAAACTATATATATTGATAGATAGAAAATTTTACAATTAATTAACACTTCTAAAATAGTTCCAATTTATTTTCTTATTTTATCAAACTAAAAAAATTTGTATATTTATATACATTAAAGTAGTGCACGACACAAAACATAAGACATATGATAATGATAATGAATTACACTAATTCATAAATCTACAAAATAGTAGCCTCCTCTCATACTAACTACTCAACATGCTTATAGATACATCCCTCAGTTTCTATCAAGCCACCAAATTGGTCAAAAACATAACACATCATCAATTTTAAGGATTTTGGAGTTTTGTCCTAATCTTAAAAATTGAGTTTCAATTAAAAATTGCAATTTTATAATTAATAAAAAAAATTGATAAAATATATTTTAGTTTCTATACGCATACCAATTTACATGATGCACTCTACACATATCAATCTACATGATGCACTCTACACATACCAATCTAATACATACCATTTTGTTATGTTAATTCATATAAAAAAATATACTTGTAAAATACATCAATTCGAATACAGCCTTCTGTATTCGACTACACAGCAAGTCAGTAGCAAAACAACATGTCTGTATTCGACTACACAGTAAGTTAGTGGCAAAAACAACATGTTTGTATTCAAATACAACTTGTTGTATTCGAATACACATCAGACAACAGCAGAAAAACAGCAAAATTCAACATTTTTCAGCTTTTCAAAGGATTTCGAAATCAATCAACACTTACACACAAATCCAAACAATCACACTTAACAATTATAGCTCAATCACCCTGACATCTTGAGTTTTGAAATGATTTTGCAATCAATCGCACTTACAAACAATTCCAAAACATCCACACTTGGCAATTATATCACAATCACCACGACAACTTAAGTTTCGAAAAGGTTTTGCAATCAATCACACTTACAAACAATTCCAAAACATCGACACTTGGCAATTATAACACAATCACCACGACAACTTAAGTTTCGAAAAGGTTTTGCAATCAACCACACTTACACGCAATTCCAAAACATCCACACTTGGCAATTATAACACAATCACCATGACGACTTGAGTTCAAACACTCAATCATAATCTTAAATCAAATATGACTCGCGTGCCAAACACCCTAATGCAATGCGTATATGCAAAAATGCATGGACTCGGAATTCCAAACCAAAATCCTACTCGAAGTGTCGTAAATCATAATTGTACCGCCTATCACAGGCCAAAGTACTAAATTATCGAAGTGCTACCTATCACAGGTCAGCATGATTTACTAAACACGTGCAGTCTATCGCAGCCCTTACACGACACGATAATCCCCACAAGGATAAGATGAACCAGAAAATTACATGGAATCATCTCGTGGCCCATCCGGTCACCACGTACTATGAAATGCATGAGCATACTCTGACTATATCCACGACAATTGTTAAGTAAATGCAGATATTAAAAGATTCCCCATTTTTAATACCCGTTTAACTCTAACCATTTGGATGACAATCATTAACTAAATGCAGATATTAAAAGATTCCCCATTTTTAATACCCATATAACTATAACAATTTGGACGACAATCATTAAGTAAATGCAAATATTAAAAGATTCCCCATTTTTAATACCCATTTAACTCTAACAATTCGTACAACAATCATTAAGTAAATGCAAATATTAAAAGATTCCCCATTTTTAATACCCATTTAACTCTAACAATTCAGACAACAATCATTAAGTAAATGCAGATATTAAAAGATTCCCCATTTTTAATACCCGTTTAATTCTAACAATTCGGACGACAATCATTAAGTAAATGCCGATATTAAAAGATTCCCCATTTTTAATACCCATTTAACTATAACAATTCGGAAAACAATCATTTAGTAAATGCAGATATTAAAAGATTGCCCATTCTTAATACCCATTTAACTCTAACAATTCGGACGACAATCATTAAGTAAAAGCAAATATTAAAAGATTCCCCATTTTCAATACCCGTCTAACTCTAATGATTTTTACGACAAACATTAAGTAAACATAGATATTAAAAGATTCCCCATTTTTAATACTCGTTTAACTCTAATGACTTTCAAATTCCACATAGAACATACTCAGACATATTCTCAAATTCAATCCACAATTCACACTAAATCACATCAATTCATTTTTCTACAAAATCCACACAAACACATCTCAAAATTTATAAATATTAGTTATGAACACGTCAAACACGACAACCACAAATCATCACAATCCACCACTCAAACATATCTAATTTCCTTTCCTCAAAACCACATATAAATGAGTTAAACTCATTTTCCACAAAACACTCATCAGTATCACCAAAACCCAACTCTAAAATTTCACCCATAAAAGCATTAAATTCATTTTCCCCAAATCAACACTTCAACCCTATGAAATTTCTTTTCCACACAACCACAGATAAGTCCCTAAATGCAAACTAAAAGTATGGAAGGAACCCTTACCTTAACGTTAGCTTTAACGAGCGATTACGGTACCGCGGGTAATTTCGATAAATTCCCCGTTCATGACGTCGCTTCCAAAGTTAGTTCACTAGCACAGTAACGTGGGGGTGAGCAACTTTCCCTTCTATCTCTTTTCAAAACGAAGCTTAGATCTAGATGAGACATGGAGGTTTGCGTTTGACAGTTTTGAAAATACTAACATTGTTTTTCTCCGTTTTTAAATCAAAGTAGATGAATGAAGCTTGAAATTTGTTATTTCTCACCCACTAAGCCTTGGGTTTCTTTTCTTGTAGCAAAAGAAGGAAGAAGAAAGTGGAAGGAAGGAGAAAGAAGAAGAAGGGTTCGCGAGATTGGAAGGAAACGTGTATTTCTTCCTCTGTTTCATTTCTTTTTTCCTTTCTAATACACATATATATATATATATACTACATCCAATTATATATACATATATATAAATATATATATATATATATATATATTATACTTAAATTCAAACCCCAACAAATATCTAACAACTCTTCCACACATCACTTCACTCATATCTCAAACTATTTTGATAAAAATATCTACTCTCGTCGCAACTCAATCGACAGATACAATTTTCAGCAACCCGAGATATTTTGAACAAAACTGCCCAGAATTATATTCTTTGTAACCTAAATAAATTATTATTCGACAAATAATTTTAATCCAATTTCCAAAAATATATTTTCGACATTTAACTCACTAAATACCGAAAACTGGGCTAAAAGGCTAAGCAATTTAACACAAAATACCCTAAAATTGTATAATTTAGGATTTAAAATTAAGGGTCTTACATTTTAAAATTTAAGTCTCACATTGAAAATAAATATTTTTTATAAATTCAAGCAGAAAGAAACATGTTTTTTAAATTTAAGTCGCACGTTGTAAAAAATTATTTTGAAATCCAACATTGAAATACTCTCATATTTTGAGTAGTTTTCAACTATGTAACTATTAAAGTCCCACATTGGATAGAAAAGTTTGCTTCCATTACTGGATAATATGTTTCAAACTATTGTGCAAAGTACACCAAAGTTAATTTGCTAATTGTAGAAAATTTTCACTTCTTAAAACAAAATAATTCAGGTTTTTCCTAACAAACGAACCCCACCTCCGCATTTTTATTTAAAATTTGCGATAAAAAGTAAATAAACTTATAAAAAATGTACCACATCGTTCTTATCACTATAAATATTATTATTTAGTTAAAGTACCTCTTTCTCCCACGCACGTGCGCGAAACAAATATAGTTCATGCTACTCTTCAAGATCGTTACTACCTAAATGTTGGTGTAAGGAACCAATTCATCCCACAGAAAGAGTAAACCAAATAATAAGTTAATAACCATAAAATATAAATTTAAAATCTTTTTGTAATAAAAGATTTAGAGAAATTGATTTATTTTAATAATTCAGAAAGGTGTATCAAAAGTTATAAAATGTTTCTAAATAAATCAAGTAGGAAGTCACCTTAGAGAAAATAATTAGATCAAAATAAAAATGACAATCAAATGTATGCCAGTTATGCATGCTCCTAAACATATATGATCCGGATATAGCTAGCCACTAAGGCGTCCACACATAAGTCACTCATACCAATGAAGAAAATTAAACCAGCCACTAAGGCATCCACAAAGATGCATACGGTATGTCATGACCATGATAATGATGCCTGAAATGTACAAATCACTAGCAAGTTAAGCAACCATGAAAAAAAGGGTCATAACACAAGGCGTTAAACATTTTCACTACAAACATATTTATCAACATATTTATCAAGGTATAAAAATACAACTCTATAATTAAATTCATCAAGATAAATGTATTACTCAAAAGAAACAATCAAAACATTTTAGTTAATTTCTTAATGACGAAAATAAAATCATCCTTTTTCTTTTAAGACATCCAGACAACATATCAATATCTTACGAACCGCTAATTTAATATCTAGTCTAACTTTACATGAGAAAATCCTTTATCTTGAGTGCTTTCCTTCCAGATGCCACTGTATAGCCCTCAAAAATATCACCAAGATGAAGGAATGAAAGTTTAGAACTGTGATTAAAATGCGAGGGAATGTTGGAATGGTTATTTTAGTGGCTTAGAAAATATTTGAGATAAATATAATGTTGGTAATGGCGTGTGGTGATTAGGACTTCTTTTTCTCAACTGTAAATTTAATGTGTCCTAGGAAGGAGAGATGTATGCGACTAATAAATGAGGCGTGGAGCTGATTAGAGAGAAGGAACATACAAATAAGGAATTCAATTGGAATAATATCATTCAATGACCAACCTTTTGGAATTAATTAACATTCTTGTATTTATTCTTGCTAGTTAGACATTTGAATGGACACAAGGGAGAAAACACATGGTTCTATAAACTATAATCATAGTCAGTAAAATAATCCACTAAGTCTGCAAAAACTGTAAAATTCTAAACACCTAATTTATCCCTTTTCTTAGGTGCGCCTTTGTACTAATAGGGCCCTTTAGATCTTACTACTTATGAAAATAAGTCTTATTGTTTACTATAGTGGATGACCACATAAGTGTAACACCCTAAATTTGATAATAAACTATTTTATTAATTAAATAGGATTTTAAATAATTAATTTGATTTTAAAATTATTTTAGAATATATATTGATAAATTTTGGGAGTAATTTTCGTTATAGGGATGTTTTCTATGATGTGTTGGTTTGATAGATATTATATTTAATGAGAAATATAAATAATAAAAAATTTACTTTATTATTTTATATATTTTTATAAAAATAAAAGTATTTTAGTGTAATATTTTAAAGAACAAGATTTTATATGATTTTAAGTGTATATGTGAGTTGGTAATTAATATGATATTTTCTTATATGTTTGACTAATGTTAAGTGTGTACATATTTATATTTTATTCATTTTTAAGTATCTCTTATTTTAATTATTTCT
>JBBPBT010000888.1:642771-688584 GCA_037974875.1 Cicer bijugum | reverse complement strand
GTATATATACATATTATGATTTAGTATTAACATAAAAAATTATTGTTATATTTATTTATTTTATACTTTTAACTATTTTCTAATACGATGGGATTATTATAATATGAATATTCTGAGAAATAAATATAATTGTAGGGATTATTTTGAATGTGAAAGTTTCAGTCATTAGTAATATGTTTTTATATACTGATTATTTTAATTACTCTAATTTATAAAATATTAGTAATGTTTGGAAAACTAAATGGTGTTTGGAGGAATATTAAAAAAAAAAGATTAAATAATTATTAGTTTATTTTAACAAAAAATAAAATAATAATAATAATAATAATAAAATACAAATAAAGAGACCAATGGGTTTGACACTATGAACCCTAATTGCTAATAAAATAAAACAAACTAAAGAAGAGAAGGGGGTTGGAAGGGCAGCCGTAAAACCAAAGAGCAAACACAACAATAACCCTATCATTTGACATCGGTGATGTTCCAGAAAACTTTCTCCATTTTCCCCCAAATTTGAGTATGTTATTTCATTTATTTAACTCGTCAATTAAACATAATTTTCCAGATTTTTAACAACCCCAATTTCGCTATAAAATACCCGACTTCTTCGTTTATAAATTCGTTATTTTGCATCGTTCTCCTTCACCGTGAGCCCGATTTGAGTGAAACCAACGCCAAAACGACCGTGTGAAATGTGGCTATATTATCCACTGATTCATTTTTTTGATTTATGGTAATTTTCTTTGGCCGATTTTCAAATTTAATTTTTAGAATATCCCCTCATAATTTATTTTTGACGTTTACCCATAAACTGTCGAGTTAGATCAGTTGAAGGACAAAGAGTCAAAGAGCAAAGACTGTTTGGGCATCGAATCATATTCATAGGTGAAAGCGTCGAAATAAGGTAAGGGATGAGAGAGTGTTTGAATTCATGAGTATAATATATTGTGAGATGAACGGGAAAACCGTATTTCCCAACGATTCATCCGGGGCTCGCTACGTATGGCAGTAGCCCTTTGAGGGATAAATTGATTAATGTGAATATATGAAAATTATTAGATTAAAATATAGAATAGAAATATTTTTAGGGTGTTGATTGATTTAATTTATTTGAATGTGTGATATTGATATTATTGTGATATTGGGTGTCGAATTAAATTTATATATATGTGTGATTAGATGAGTTATGTGATGTGATAAGAAAATATTGATGTGTTGTGATAATTTTATGTTATGATGATGATGTACGATTAATAATTGTGATGTTACAAATTTTTGATAAGTTTAAGTGATAATGTTTTATTGATGATAGTGATGCTATAAATTTGTGATGAGTTTATGTGATGATGATGATAGTGATGTGCTAAACCGTGATGAGAATATTGAATTAACTCCATTGTTGATGAAATAATGGTGATTTCAATTTGTGTTTGAGATGACGGTTTTAATGGGGTATCGTATACCAACGAGGGGAGAAAATAAATATTATGAATTTGTGAAGTGGATATTATTTTGTCATCATATAGGTAGGGCCTGACAAGCCTAGTGATTCTGGGGAAGTACAACTGAATGAGCCTAACCGTGGCGGTTTGCTGTCGAGCCTTAAGGCAAGATTGTTAGACCTTAGAGGTATTCAGGTGGGGAATTTCTAGGTGACTTGAAGGTAGCACACCAAATGTCGGGAGCTACCACGCAACACACGTTTACCTCGACTGTCGCGTATATGTGTCTTGGGTTGAGTTGAGGGGATCTATGAGGACAGGGCCAATTTGAATTGTTCGTCCATCGGGATGGTGGCATAGTATCATGGCCTCCTAACCAAGTACTTTAGAGTTTGAATGGTACCACATAGTGAAGTAGAGTCTAAGCTCATGCATAGCATTGCATTTCCTTGTGATTGTTTTGTTGTGATTGATGTGTTTCAAAGGTAATAATAATTAGATTATTTGATGCATATTATAATGAGATAATTATTTTACTTAAGTAACTTTGATGTTATAGTATGATACTATTTAATTAAACATTTTGATATATCATAAAGTGATTATGATACAGTTCTATTATGATTGTTTGCGTGTTCTTCTTACTCATATTATACTATTAACATGATTTGAAAACTCACCTTCTTCGTTGTTTGTGTTTGACTAGCTGGGCCCTACGTTTGCAAAATCGCAGTTATTACAGGTTAATGAGTCTTAAAGTTCAAGTTTGGGAGGAACCCTGCTCTGATAGGTGATACCGGGAATAAGGGTTTTAATTTGTATTTTACTTATTTAATGTGAATTAAATTTTGTATGAAAACCTTAGAATTACTAGTAAGTTTTTAGAATTAAATCAAGTAATTATACTTAAATCAAGTTTATTGAGATTAAATTGTTTTATTTGAGTAATAAAATTTGAATTGTTGCATGTGTACTTTGAGAAACGTGATATCCTAAATTAGTTACAAAAGTTTTTATTTTCTTGAAAATATATTTTATTTATCCGCTGCAAATTTTATAGGAATATGATATAAATTATTATATATATTATTTTGGGATTTAGGGTGTCACAATAAGTCTTATCTGAAATACTTTGGTTAAAACAATTGCTTAGAGATTTTGACATACAAGTTTCCAAATGTAATACTTTTTAGTCAGCTATACATCTTGCCTCAAATCCAACCACTCAGGAAAGATCAAAGCATATAGACATAGACTATCACTTTATTAGAGAGCATGTTTGTTATGGTATTTTCAATTTGATCCATGTGCCTTCCAAGCCTCAATTAGTTGATCATTTAACAAATGCTCTACCCAAACTCCATATACATCAATGAGACTAATTGTACATTAAAATTGAAAACAATATTTGTTAAAAAAACTTCAGTACTTCATCTTTTTTCATATGTAGAAACCACATAGACATGATGTTGTTTGACTTCCTCCTAATTAGCGTACAATTAAGGTTAACGTTGATGATTGTACCCTCAATAATATTTGTTGAGCTTGTTTTGGTGGAACTCTCAAAAATGGAAATTGACAATGATTTATTGGGTTTTTCAATGGCCTTAATTTTGGAATCAAGTCTATTTGTCGAGAAAAAAACTATCTAAATATTGTCATAGAGTTGATTCCACGTCAACCTTATCCCTAGTTATGAGAGTTTCCAACTTCATCATCCTCTAGTTGCTCTGATCAACTGCATTAAGGAGTTCATTGAGCTGAATTGAAATTTTTCTTTTGTTTAGAGAAGAAAATCAATGTGCAGATTGATTGGTACAACATGAATAATATATATGATTTATCAATTGAGATTGACACATATAATTATTATATTCATTCACATCTAATGTGACTTCTTTTGAAAAAAAAAATTAATGTGATTTAAACCCAAGTCTAAAATTTCTCATTCGATAGTTGAGACATAAATTTTAAGGTTAAATTTATAGACTAAAAAACCAATAAAATTATAGAGATAAAAAGTATATTTAATCTTAAATTTTAATAAATAAAATTGGAGGCTTTTTTAAATATTTTTTATAAATAGATTTTATTTTTCTAAAGAGTCTAGTAGTGAAACTCACTTTCATGAAGTATGGAGAAGTAAGGATTTTATGGATCTGAATCAACATCTCAATACATCAAATCAAATATTTTTCATACCTACTATTTATGTTGTACTAATCAGCAATGACACTAGCGAAGATCATGTCTACAACATACGGGTTTAATACATATATTTTTACCACTAGAGCAAACCATAAAAGTAAAAAATGATTCTTTATAACTATATACATGGTAGTATGTGTATTTCTGAAGTGCTACTGCTTCTTTCTTGTTAGTCTTTTCTTCTCTTTTAGGCCTTTCTTGACTTAAAATGACTCATCTAACGCGTTTTTCTTTCCTTTTAATTAAATAAGTGGCTTCCACAAATACTTAGTTTTTTTTCTCATTTTGTTTAGGAATATATTGTTTGAATGTGAAGTTATTTTGTTCATTGTTTTAGCGCAGCGTTTTGATTTCTCATCATATTACAACATTGTAATTAGAGTATATACAAAAGAAATATAATTAATAACCTCATTATTATCATTATTATTATTATTATTATTATTAATTATAATTATTGAATTAATTGATACAATATACAATCTGAAGTGTAGATATAAATATAGTAACAACCATCTTACTAACTATAAAGAAACAAACTACAATTATGTCTCTATCACCTTGACAATATAATTATGAAAGACTAATTAAAAAGTTAAACTAAGTATTATCTAATAAAATTTAGTTTGTTTTAAGTTTGTATTTCGTGTGTATTTTGAAATATGGTCAATATTGTATGTTAAATAAGGGATTTATGTGACACCCTAAATCCCAAAATAATATATAAAACAGTTTATATCATATTCCTATAAAATTTGCAGCGGATAAATAAAATTATATTTTCAAGAAAATAAAAACTTTTGTAACTAATCTAGGATATCACGTTTCTCAAAGTACACATGCAACAAATTCAAATTTTATTACTCAAATAAAACAATTTAATCTCAATGAACTTGATTTAATTCTAAAAACTTAGTACTTCTAAGGTTTTCATACAAAAATTTGATTCAAATTAAATAAGTAAAATACAAATTAAAACCCTTATTCCCGGTATCACCTATCAGAGCGGAGTTTCTCCCAAACATGAACTTCAAGACTCATTAACCTGTAATAACTGCGATTTCGCAAACGCATGGCCCAGTCAGTCAAACACAAACAACGAATAAGGTGAGTTTTGAAATCCTGTTAATAGTATAATATGAGTAAGAAGAACACGCAAACAATCATAATAGAACAATATCATAATCACTTTACGATATATCAAAATATTTAATTAAATAGTATCATACTATAACATCAATCACTCAAGTAAAATAATAATCTCATTATAATATGCATCAAATCATCTAATTATTATTACCTTTGAAACACATCAATCACAACAAAACAATCAGAAGGAAAAGCAATGCTATGCATGAGCTTAGACTCTACTTCACATTGTGGTACCATTGTAACTCAGAAGTACTTGGTTAGGAGGCCATGATACTATGCCACCATCCCGGTGGACGGATAATTCAATTTGGCCCTGTCCTCATAGATCCCCTCAACTCAACCCGAGACACATATACGTGACAGTCGAGGTAAACGTGTGTTGCATGGTAGCTCCCGACATTTGGAGTGCTACCTCCAAGTCACCTAGGAATTTCCCACCGGAATACCTCCAAGGTCTAATAATCTTGCCTTAAGGCTCGACAGTAGACCGCCACGATCAGGCTCATTCAGTTGTACTTCCCTAGAATCACTAGGCTTGTCAGGCACTACCTATATGATGACAAAATAATCTCCACTTCACAATTCACAATATTTATTTTCTCCCCCTGTTAGCTTAGACTACTCCATTAAGAGCACCATATTTAAGAATCATCACTATCTCATCAAGTATGGGGTACTTCCATTTTTTTTGTCACAATCTTATAATATCATTAATCATAAATAATCATGGTCATCATATAAACTCATCACAATTTTATAACATCACTATCATCAATCAAAAATCATCATTATCATCACGTAAGCATATATCAAACCATGCATCCATATTTTATTATCACATCACATAATTTCATCTAAGCAAACATGTACACATAATTTCATTCAACATCCAACATCACAATAATAACAAATATCAACTACCACACAAGTATCAAAAATTAAATCAATCAACACCTTATAAAAATTTCTATTTCACATATTAATCTCACAATTCTCATATTTAAAATTAATCAATTTATCTCTCAAAGGGCTACTGCCGTACGTAGCAAGCCCCGGATGAATCGTTGAGAAATACGGTTTTCCCGTTCATCTCACAATATATTATACTCATGAATTCAAACGCTCTCTCACCCCTTACCTTATTTTGATGCTTTCATACACGAATACGATTCCACGAGCAAACAATATTTGTTCTTTGACTTTTTGTCCTTCAATCGATCTAACTCGATAGTTTATGGGTAAACGTTAAAAATAAATTGTGAGAAGATACTCTAAAAAATAAATTCGAAATTCGGTCAAGGAAAATTACCATAAATCAGAAACCCAATCAGAAACCCAATCAGTGGATAATATAGCCACTTTTCACACGGTCGTTTTGGCGTTGGTTTCACTCAAATCGGACTTAAGGTGAAGGAGAACGGTGCAAAATAAGGATTTCTGTAAATGGAGAAATCGGGTATTTTAGAGAGAAATTGGGGTTGTTAAAAATCTGAAATTTTTTGTTTAATTGAATAGATAAATGAGTAAAACAACATACTGAAATTTGGACGAAAACAGAAAAACTTTTCTGGGACAGTTATGGCTTTGTAGTGTCAAACGATAGGTTGTTGTTGTGTTTACTCTTTGTTCTACGGCTCCCCTTCCAACTCCCTTCCATTCTTTTGTTTGTTTTATTTTATTAACAATTAGGGTTCTTAGAGTCAAACCCATTGGTCTCTTTATTTATATTTTACTATTATTATTTTTATTATGTTAAAATAAACTAATAATTATTTAATCTCTTTTTTAATATTCCTCCAAACACCATTTAGTTTTCCAAACATTACTAATATTTTATAAACTAGAGTAATTAAAATAATCAATATAAAAAAAATATTACTAATAATCAAAACTCTCACATTCAAAATAATCTCTACAATTATACTTTTTTCTCAAAATATTCACATTATAATAATACCATCATATTAGAAAATAGTCAAAATTATAAAATAAATAAATATAACATCAATAATTTATATTAATTACTAAATCCAAATATATATATATAAAATCACAATACCATAACAAGTAATTAAAAATAAACGAAATCAAACACACTATCAATTCTATATCAAGATAATTATTTATAAAAAAATAACTAAAAATAGAAAATAGTTATAAATAATTGAAATATAACTATTTGCATACTTAACATAAGTCAAGCGTCCATAAAAGTATTACATTAATTGGGTACATGTATACACACGTAAAATCGCATAAAATCTTTTTCTTTAAAATATATATTACATTAAAATACTATTATTTTTAGAAAAATATACAAAATAAAAAAATAAAATATTTATTATTTATATTGCTCATTAAATATAATATCTATCAAACCAACACATCATAGAAAGCATTCATATAACAAAATTTATCAACATATATTCTAAAATAATTTTAACATCAAATTAATTATTTAAAATCCTATTTAATTAATTAAATTGTTTATTATCAAATTTAGGGTGTTACAATTTATATAACCTATCACTAAATTCAACTTTCTCTCAACCTTACAATAAAACTTGTCAACATTTGGTTGGATTGGTGATGTCAAAAACCACATATAATTGATATGAATAATTACCTATAAATATTTTTTCATAAATGAATGAGTTTAAAAATAGTATATATTGCATTAATTTTTATTGTCTAGATAGAATGGTAAAGAAATTCGCTCATAATTGTGAGATATATAACAATATCGATATTTCTCAATATAGACCTTATAGATCTAACATTATAGTGACATGTATAGCGAGCTTTACGCCAAGTTTGCAAGAACGCTTGTTTCCACTTATGAAATAATGCATTCCTATTCTTCTAAGTACCACCTCCGTATTCCCGGTTTGGTGCACCACGTGATTTTTTCCCCGTACTTTACACGAAGTATAGTCTCCCTTGTTTACTTCATGCACTGATTCACCTCTATCGTACTTAAACACTGTAATGTATATAATTCATTTCAGCATATTATTATTTCACATTATATAAGAAAACGCAAACATCAGTCATGAATGCAATTAGTTACCAATAGTATCGCCTATTAGCAAGCTGTGACTAGAGGTCCACATGGTTATTAACTCATTGTTCATAAGAGGGACCCCTGGAAGTACAAGATAGGGGCTTCGTGATCGAATAAAAACCCTCCATCTCATATTTACACTGTCACCAACCACATTTTCTGTTGATTCCGAACACGATAATAGAACCCACATTGATAAAATCAGAGTGAACCATTTTGGACAGTAATAATAACCCATTACTATTATTAATTGCTTAATTCCTCTCTTTCAAACTCACCACCGGATTCTGAGACATTAAATAGGGTTCATCAAAACAATCCAAGCCCCTTCACGCTTTCGAAGTAACATCCTTGCCTACGTGTGTTTTAAACAAATTGCACCTTTTCGTAATAAATTAATGCGGTATAATGCTATATATGAACTTCATTTTTACTCTTTTTGTGGTAATAATTATGATTCGTAGAGTTAATTTAAAATGTAGAGATGGTGATTAGTTATTATAGTTGTTCATTTTGTGAGAGGTAAAGTGTTTATTCGGTCCAGAGTAGAGGCAGGATGTCACTTTACCTGCGATGCGTACAACACTTCAAGCATTTTTGTTGAAGCATAAATATATTATTATGTGAATTTAAAAATTTGTTGAAGTCATATATTGGAAATAAATATTTTTTTTGCAAATATAAGTGGAAATAAACTTTTTTTAAAATCTAAGTCTCACATTGAAAATATATATTTTTTATAAATTCAAGTGGAAAGAAACATGTTTTATAAATTCAAGTCCCACGTTGTAATTAATTTTTTTGAAATCCAACATTGAAAAACTCACATATTTTGAGTAGTTTTCAACTATGTAAATATTAAAGTCCCACACTTGATAGAAAAGTTTGCTTCCATCACTGGATAATAAGTTTCAAATTATTGTGCGAAGTACACCAAAGTTAATTTGCTAATTGTAGAAAATTTTCACATCTTAAAACAAAATAATTCATATTTTTCCTAACAAACGAACCCCCTCAGCATTTTTATTTAAAATTGGCGATAAAAAGTAAATAAACATAAAAAAAAATGTACCACATCGTTCTTATCACTATAAATATTATTATTTAGTTAAAGTACGTCTTTCTCCCACGCACGTGCGCGAAACAAATATAATTCATGCTACTCTTCGAGATTGTTAGTACCTAAATGTGGGTGTAAAGATCCAATTCATCTCACAGAAAGATTAAACCAAATAATAAGTTAATAACCATAAAATATAAATTAAAAATCTTTTTGTAATAAAAGATTTAGAGAAATTGATTTTTTTTTGATAATTCACAAAGGTGTATCAAAAGTTATAAAATGTATCTAAATAAATCAAGTAGGAAGTCACCTTAGAGAAAATAATTAGATCAAAATAAAAATGACAATCAAATGTATGCAAGTTATGCATGCACCTAAACATATATGATCCGGATATAGCTAGCCACTAAGGCGTCCACACATAAGTCACTCACATCAATGAAGAAAATTAAATCAGCCACTAAGGCATCCACAAAGATGCATATGGTATGTCATGACCACGTTAATGATGCCCGAAATGTACAAATCACTAGCCCGTTAAGCAACCATGAAAAAAAGGGGTCATAACACAAGGCGTTAAACATTTTTACTACAAACATATTTATCAACATATTTATCAAGGTATAAAAATACAACTCTATAATTAAATTCATCAAGATAAATGTATTACTCAAAAGAAACAATCAAAACATTTTAGTTAATTTCTTTATGACGAAAAAAAAATCATCCTTTTTCTTTTAAGACATTCAAACATCATATCAATATCTTACGAACCGCTAATTTAATATCTAGTCTAACTTTACATGAGAAAATCCTTTAATGTGTCCTAGGAAGGAGAGATGTATGCGACTAATAAATGAGGTGTGGAGCTGATTAGAGAGAAGGAATAATTCTCTTCATTGAGGTTAATTGCACACACAAATAAGGAATTCAATTGGAATGATATCATTCAATGACCAACCATTTGGAATTAATTAACATTCATGTATTTATTCTTGCTAGTTAGACATTTGAATAGACACAAGGGAGAAAACACATGGTTCTATAAACTATAATCATAGTCAGAAAAATAATCCACTAAGTCTGTAAAAACTGTAAAATTCTAAACACCTAATTTATCCCCCTTCTTAGGTGCGCCTTTGTACTAACAGGGCCCTTTTGATCTTACTACTTATGAAAATAAGTCTTATTGTTTACTATAGTGGATGACCACATAAGATTCACATGGTGGTATTTGTTGAAGTATAAATTTGTGGCCACTGATAAAATTAAAAAAAAAAAAACTTTGGTGAAAACTCAGGTAAATATATAAAATCTATGCATATTGATAATACAAAGGAATTGGATTTAACTAATTTTATGCAGGAACTGAGTACTCTGCACCAATATTCATCTTCTCAACAAAACTTAATTTTTAAGAGAAAGTATCACCATCCGTTAAATGTAACCAAAGCACTTCCTTTTCAATCCTTGATTCCCATAAAAAACTTTATGTCAACTTAAACTCATATAATAAATAGAGTTCCTTCATTAAATCTGAAAAACTTGTCCCCTTATGAACTATTTTATTGCAAAATGCTTTCATATTATCATCTTAGAGTTTTTGGTTGTTTAGCATATGTTGTTATACTATACCACAACTCACAAATAAATTTTCTCTTAGGGCTAACATGTGTGTTAAAGGTTACAAGTTGTAATATATTTCCACAAGAAAATTCATCATTTCAAGAAATGTAGTTTTTCATGGGACCATTTCCCCTTTGCATAACATGTCTACAACTGATGGTGATTGTAACGCCCCAGATTTTTAATCTAAAACTTTACTTGAAAAAAACTTTATTTCTTAGAAAAGTTTATGATTTTTTGTTTTGTTTTGAATCCTTAACATTTATTCATTTTAAATAATTAGTAACATTCACATTATTTAATATTATTAAGAAAATATTTATTCAAAATTTAAAACAATGTAAAGACAATTATTCTTAGTGAAAGGGAACCACTTCCGTATTTCTAGAATTTTAGTCCATTTTAAAAGTTTGTGACAAAAGATTATCTTTAGGAGCAAGCATAATTTGCATACGTTTTATTGTTATTTTAAATAATATACGTTTAGGAGCATGCATAACTTGCATACATTTTATTGTTATTTTTATTTTGATCTATGTTTGCTACTTTTATTTAGATACATTTTATGACTTTTGATACATCTTTGAGAACTAGTAAATAATCAATTTCTTTAAATCTTTTATTACTAAAAGATTTTATATTCATATTTTATGGCTGTTATTTTATTATTTGGTTTAATTATTGTTGTGTGACAAACTGACCCATTACGCCAATATTTAGGTACTAATGATCTCAAATAGTTGCATGAATGATGTTTGATTGGTGCACACGGGCTAGAAAATAAGACTTTTACTTAAAAATAATGTTTTGTATTACTAAAAATTTTGTGATACATTGTAAAGTTATTCACTCTTCATTACTTTTAATAGAAACGCGGAAGTGAGATTTCATTTGCTAGTAAATAATTGAATGCCATTAATTTCAGTCAACCTTGTATCTTTTGAATTTCACTTAAAGATAATTTATTTTATGTTGGAGTATAAATGAATATCGATCTAACAACTGGAAAATTAATTTTGCAAATAAATGAATAAATAATATTTTAGTAAATTACTTAACGTTCTTTTACAAAATATATATATATATATATATATATATCAAATCACTTTCTAACAAATCTTCTAATGATTACATGATACACTATTCTTAAGAAGAAAAAAAATTATAGTTGTTTCTAAAGTAAAACAAATATTTTTAAGTAATCTTTGGATAAAATATTTGGGGCGTTACACATTTCAAGCTCGAGCTAGGGGATCTGAAGCGCTTTTTGGAATTATAAATTGCAAAATCGTCATAGGGTATACACATATGTCAAAGAAAGTTAACTACCCAGCTTCTTGAGGATACATGTTTATTGGGAGTAAAGCCATCAGCCACTCCTAAGGATCCATATATTCCTTTGATGGAAAACGCTTCAGAATTATTAGATCCATCCATGTATAGACAATGGATAGGAAGAGTGATGTACCTTACTGATTCAAGGTCGTATATTTCTTTCTCAGTGAACAAGTTAAATTATTATATGAATAAGCCCAAGAAGAAGCATCTTATTACTGTGGACCAAATCTTATAGTATCTTAAGACATCTCCCAGACTATGACTTATGTTTTCTACAGTTCCATCACTCAAAGTTTCTAATATGTAGATGTAGATTTGGGGAGTTGCACTACTACTAGAAGGTCAGTAACATGATTTTGTGTCTTTCTTGATGAGTCCATAATATCTTTTGTAGAGTAATAATATAGGTTGCAGCCTTGAAATCTGAAATACTTTGGTTAAAACAATTGCTTAGAGATTTTCACATACAAGTTTCCAAATGTAATACTTTTTAGTCAGCTATACATCTTGCCTCAAATCCAACCACTCAGGAGAGATCAAAGCATATAGACATAGACTATCACTTTATTAGAGAGCATGTCTGTTATGGGATTTTCAACTTGATCCATGTGCCTTCCAAGCCTCAATTAGCTGATCATTTAACAAATGCTCTACCCAAACTGCATAGACATTAATGAGACTAATTGTACATTAAAATTGAAAACAATATTTGTTATAAAACTTCAGTACTCCAACTTTTTTCATATGTAGAAACCACATAAACATGATGTTGTTTGACTTCCTCCTAATTAGCATACAATTAATGTTGATGATTGCTCTGATCAACTGCATTAAGGAGTTCATTGACATGAATTGAAAATTTTCTTTTGTTTATAGAAGAAAATCAATGTGCAGATTGATTGGTACAACATGAATAATATATATGATTTATCAATTGAGATTGACACTTACTTTCATTCACATGTAATGTGATTTCTTTTGGAAAAAAAATCTAATGGGATTTAAACCCAAATCCAAATTTTCTCAATCGATAGTTCATGCATAAATTTTAAGGTTAATTTATAAACTAAAAAACCAATAATATTAAAGAGATAAAAAATACATTTAATCTTAAATTTTAATAAATAAAATCGGAGGTTTTTTTAATTTTATTTATAAATAGATTTTATTTTTCTAAAGAGTCTAGCAGTAAAACTCACTTTCGTGAAGTATGAAGAAGTAAGGATTTTATGGATCTGAATCAAGATCTCATTATATCAAATCAAATATATTTTATACCTATAGTTTGAGTTGTACTAATCGTCAATGACACTAGCGAAGATCATGTCTACAACATACGAGTCTAATACAAATATTTTTACCACTATAGCATAGGGTATTTGTTGAAGCATAAATATATTATTGTGTGAATTTAAAAATTTGTTGAAGTCCCACATTTAAAATAAATATTTTTTTTGTAAATTTAAGTGGAAAAAAACTTGTTTTAAAATTTAAGTCTCACATTAAAACTAAATATTTTTTTGTAAATTCAAGTGAAAAGAAACATGTTTTTAAATTCAAATCCCACATTGGAAATAATTTTTTTGAAATCCAACATTGAAAAACTCTCATATTTTGAGTAGTTTTCAACTATGTAAATATTAAAGTCCCACATTGGATAGAAAAGTTTGCTTCCATCACTGGATATTGAGTTTCAAACTATTGTGCAATGTACACCAAAGTTGGATGCATTTTCCAACTTTCTATTTTCTCCCTTTTATATTCTGTTCACCTAATTTTTGAGCCACTTATCCCCTTTATTTTTGTCCCTTCCATTTTTTAACAGAGTTGTTGTTATGCCGTAGTCCCTTCAGTTTTTAGAGCGGTTGTTATACCATAGTCTTTGTTTTTTAGAACGGTTATTATGTCGTAGTCCCTTTGTTTTTTAGAGCAGTTTGGTACTGTAGTCCTATCAGTTTCTAGAGTGGTTATTCTGTCGTAGTTATGAGTGGTCATAGTACCACATTGCGAATGACTTAAATCCTCATATTGATAATGACTTTAATCGTCATATTGAGGGTGTAATTCTAGAACGATTTTCTACGGTGCAGTGAAACTCCAATACAGTGAATCTGGGCTGTTTTATCCTGAGGACTAATCTGGGTTGTTTTATCTTAGGGACTTCGTGGTTGATAGTATGTCTTATACAATTTGGGCAGTACCGCGAAACCTCTTAAAGACAGGGACCTAGTCTACGACTCAACCCAATAATATCTTTGGTGGCATAAATTGCGATTTTTAAATAGTTTTTGAAACTCAAAAATAACAATTTTAAGACATTTATTTTTGTCGTGTTAACCGAAGAGATTACTAGATTTTGTTATGTTGCGTCCGATTTCAATAAACTATTTCAGTTTAAAACAAACAAAAAAGGATAAGAAAGTTGGAGAATTAACCCTTGGGAGAATAATGATAAGAATTATATTCTTAATGGACTTGTTAATGATATGTATAAGTATTACAATTCCAGTAATACTGCTAGATATATTTGACATGCTATGAATAAGTATTTGGTGAGTTGCTACCCAGAGTATCAGATGACCAATGGAGGCACACTTCCGTTAAATTTAGAAGATAACTCATGAGATCATCTATTAAGATACATCACTCATTGCATATTTAAATTAAATGTTGAAATTTAATATGTCTTTTTATTTTTGACTGTTGAAATCAATCAAATGTCTCTTTTTGTTTATATGTTGTGTGATTTAAATTTTTGACATGCTATACTCTGTGATGTGAGCACATTTGATTTCAAAATTAAGTAACTTAGGTTTAATTCCAAAGTTATTGTTCATTATTTTGAAAAATGTAATTTTTATAGTCAAGCTAAAATAACATAGAGTTCACAGAAATTTGTAGTTAGAGAATCATGTTAAGGATCTTTGTAACTAAAATTGAAAATCAATTTTGTATAAAGATTAAAAGGTTTTAAGTATGATTCTAGTTTGTTTAAATAAGTTTTATAAATTGCCTGAAATTATACATGGAACAACTGCACCATAATTGCTTGAAGTGAATGGTAAAGTTGAAAAAAAAAGGAATAAAACTCTTACTGAATTAGTTGTTGCTAGTATGCTTAGTGTTGCATCTCATTGGTGTGCGGAAAATATATTGCTTATTTGCTATGTTTTGAATAGAGTTCCTAAATCTAAAAACAAAACATCTCCTTATGAGATAGTGAAGAAAAGACTACCAGAATTGTCTTATTTTCAAACTTGGGACTGTCTGGCTTATGTCAGAATCCCCGATTCCAATTGAATTAAAGTTTTTACTAGAGCCAATGAATGTGTGTTCATTGGGTATGCAATAAAGAACAAAGTGTATAGGTTTTATGACATAAATGCAAAAGCGATCATAGAGTCAAATGTTGTTGAATTCTATGAAAAAAAATTATCTTTCAAATGGAGAAATAGTGGGGGCAGCGAATCAAGTCAAGTTCCTGTAATTAGAAGCAGCAAACTAGGCGATAGATTGTAAATGGATCTTGAAAAAGAAACTAAAACTCGATGGAACTGTTGATAAATACAAGGTACGTCTTGTAGTCAAAGGTTTTAGACAAAAAGAAAATATAGATTCTTTCAACACCTTTTCACCAGTCACTAGAATAATATCCGTTAGGATACTCATATCATTTGTGGCTATTCATAACCTGGTGATACACCAAATGAATGTTAAAACAACTTTTTTCAAAAGGTGATTCAGAAGAAGAAATCTATTTGGAATAACATGAAGGTTTTGTAATTCAAAGACAAGAATACAAGTTAGATAAATCATTGTATGATCTTAAACAAGCTCCTAAGAAATGGCATGAAAAGTTTGATAACTTGATTATATCGAATGAGTTTAAAGTGAATGAAATTGACAAATGTATTTACTACAAATCTGAAAATGATATTTGCACTATCATATATCTCTATGTACACGACTTACTCATATTTGATTCAAATATTCATGCTATAAATATTGTGAAATTATTGTTGTGTAACAACTTTGATATGAACTACCTCAGAGAAACGAATGTAATCCTTGAAACCAAGATTACTGTTGACACCACATAATTTTGTCCACTACTTTATGATTTTTGATAAATATATAAAAAAAAATTAAAAAAATAATAATGATGAAAATAATAATAAAAACAAATAGTTAGACTTTTAAATTTTAGAAATCATTGATGTGTTTCATTTCTATTTGACTGTGATTCCTTTTCGGAAATTTTTACTATTTTCTAAAATATATAAAATAAAATAAAAACAAACAAACATATTTAATTGAATTGGATTGATGATAATAAAAATCATTATAATGGTCATCATTTAAATGAAAAGAAACAATGGTGATCAATTGAATAGAAAAGAAACCGAAGAAATGAATCAATGGTAATAAGAATCAGTATAATTGTGGCCGATTAAATGAAAAGAAATCGAAAGAAAAGAAACATATTAACGGTAATCAATTGACAATTATTCTCTTGTTTTTTTTAATCTACACCCAAAAAATCTATAAATAGTCTACCACAAGAAGACAAACAGGGACACAATTCAAAACATAATTTGAGAGCACAGAAAAAATAGAGAGATTAATAGGCAAAAGAGGAGAAGATAATTTGATCTTAAAAAAATCAGTCTAGCAAAAAAACAATTCAGTAGTAAGGTATCACTTTTGTATGGTTTTCTCTAATTTTCTGCTTATAAGTCTTTGTTTTGCATCCTTTTAAAATTTATTCTTTTTTTTTCTTCCATTTTTTCTGTTTATAAGAAAATAAACTCATATGTTAAGTTTTCATTTTATTAAAGTTTTTTAATCCTAAAATTGTTTTCTTTGCAACACAAAATAATAAAAAAAAATATAACTAATTGATGTTTATAGACCAAGAAAATAAATTTCTACCTATTGTAATATAATAAAAAAATTCATATTATATCTTTATCAAATAACTAAAAAAACCATAACAATGGATAAATGGTTTTTCACTTAAGGTTAGAATTAATGATTGTTGCCGCCGGATAAAATTCATCCTCCCTTGCCGCGCCATATCACTCACCCCCAATCGTTGGTAGCATTTGTATCGCAACATATCTGACAACGTACAAGCAAATCCTTTAACATGTTGTTTCACCGTCGTGTTCATCTGTCCCGTTCACATACCGCCACATTACATTGTTTTTTCAAAAAAAAAAAAACAATTTTTTTTTCTTTACTTTAAAACAAAAATAGAACATATAATTCATGAACAAATGTTATTATTATTATTATTATTATTATTATTAATATTATGTTTTTGTTTTTATTTTTTGATACGTATGTAAATAAAAAATAATAATAAAACCGGTCAACACAGAAATATTTTTTACCCATGAACTATGTGTTTTTGATTTCTCTATTGCACATGGGGATACGTAGGAGCAAGGTCTTCCTCTTGGCAAACCAAATTAATAAAAAAAAATTCTTCTTTTATTAATGTAAATAATTTAATTTCTCTTTTTTTTTATTATTCTTTTTGGGTTAAAAATCAATAAATAAATAAATAAATAAATAAATAGTTTGTATATAATTAATTACAGGGTAACCATTTTAATGGATGTTGTAGGGTGGTAATACTTCTCTACTCGTAATTGACTCCCGAATCCTAATTTTTGGTTAAAAAATCATTATTTTAGGTTTTATCCAAATTTTTCTTTAGTAAAAAAAAAACATTGGTGTTAACTCCTTTTTCACGGACAAATCGGATACCACAATTAGTAGGTCAGAAAAAGGAATTTCTTTGTATCAATCTCACTATGTTGAAACAATCCTAAAGAAATATAAATACTTTGACCGTAAACCTACTTACACACCATATGATTTTAAGTGTGAAACTTTTCAACACTAGTGAAGGTGTTAGACAAACTGAATATAGCATCAATGGCAACCTCATATATGCCATTGATTGCACTAGACCTGACATTGCCTATGTCGTGGGACTGTTGTGCAGGTTTATCAATAGACCTAGTATGGAGTATTGACATGTTGTCGAAAGAGTCATGAGATTTCTAAAAAGGACCATGAGTCTCGAATTACATTATCCAAGATTTCCTACATTCCTTGAAGGATACAGTGATGTTGATTGGAATATCTTATCAAATGATTCCAAAGCAACCACTGTACTTTGGAAATCAAAGAACATACGATATTGGTTGAGTCCACTATGGAGCCTCAAATATTAGCTACTACTAGTGAAGAAGTGAGTTGATTGAGATGCTTGCTAATTGAGATCCCTGAATGGGAAAAACCTATGACATATGTTTTGATCCACTGCATTAGTATCACGACTATTGCGAAGATTGAGAATCATTATTACAACGATAAGAGGTGAAAAATTCTCCGTAAATACAACGCTGTTAGAGAGTTACTTTCTAAAAGATTTGTTATAGTGGGTCATGTATGCACTTATGAGAATTTAGAAAATCTTTTGACGAAAGGGCTAGCTAGAGAGAAAGTCATTAATACATCCAAAAGGATGTGACTAATACCTATAGAGTCACTCATGATGGTAACCCGACCGAAAAGACTGAAGATCCCAAGAATTAGGTTCAATGGATAATGACAAGTCGTGAAGTGATATGAAATGAACATGCTATTATAAATCATAGAAACATGATTTTTGAAGCAATAATAGGATGAGGTAATAGAAACAATTATTGAGATCTATATTCTATATGGAGGGAGTACCTAGCTAAAGAGTACTCTTAATAGACTCACCTATGTGAATGTGGAAGTGGGGCCGCTTCCTATAGAATTTTGAGGCATAATTCCTAGAGTGTTCACTATACTTGGATACACATGCAAGGCCATTAAATGCACGGGCTTTTGAGAATACACCCTATGAAAAGGTTGTGTGGGTTTGATGTCAAAGATAGAGTTCAAGACTATGAGTCACTCTTGTTGAATCTGAATCGTACTTACTATCCAAAGGTTCAAGTCAAGAAACGCCTTTGTTTATGCACAATCTTATATAAGCATTTGACGCTATTTCAGAAACATTTTTTAAATTCATGTGGGGGATTGTTGGAACATAAGTATGTTATTATGTGAATTTAAAAATTTATTAAAGTCCCACATTGGAAAGAAATATTTTTTGTAAATTTAAATGGAAAAAGACTTGTTTTAAAATTTAAGTCCCACATTGGAAATAATTTTTTTGAAATCCCACATTGGATAGAAAACATATGTGAATTTGCTTCCATCAATATATAATGAATTTCAAACTATTGTGAAAAGTACACCAAATTTAGATGCATTTCCCAACTTTTTATGTTCTCCCTCTTATATTATGTTCGCCTAATCTTCGAGCCTCTTTTCCCTTTTCTTTATGTCCCTTCAATTTTTGAGCGGTTGTTATGTCGTAGACCCTTCCGTTTTTAGAGAGGTTGTTATGCCGTAGTCCCTTCGTTTTTTACTGTGGTTGTTATGTCATAGTCCTTACGGTTTTTACAGCGATTGTTATATTGTGTTCCTTTATTTTTTTAGATCGGTTGTTAAGTCATAGTCCCTTTGTTTTTTAGAGCGGTTTGGTATCGTAGTCCTATCGGTTTCTAGAGCGGTTATTATGTCATAGTTATGAGTGATCGTAGTACCATATTGTGAACGACTTTAATCGTCATATTGACAATGGCTTTAATCGCTATATTGAGGGTGTAATTCTAGAACGATTTTCTACGATGCAGTGGAACTCCGATACAATGAATCTAAGTTGTTTTATCCTAGGGACTTCGTGGTTGATAGTCTGTCTTGCACAATTTGGGCAATGCCACGAAACGTCTTAAAGAGAGCGACCTAGTCCGTGACTCAACCCAGTAATATCTTCGGTGGCATAAATTGTGATTTTTAAATAGTTTTTGAAACTCAAAAATAACAATTTCTGACTTCATCTATGTGACTCATGGCAATCGTAAAATGATGATATTGCCATTCGTTTTTTTTCTTCTCATATGTAGAAACCACATAGAAATGTTGTTTAACTTCCTCCTAATTAGCATACAATTAAGGCTAATGTTGATGGTTGTATCTTCAATGATATTTGCCGAGCATGTTTTGGTGGAATTCTCAAAAATGGAAGTTTAGCCCAAGAAAAAAATTATTAGTTGAGCTCCTATGTATCATGGTCTTAGTTTAGCCCAAGAAAAAAATTATTTGAATATTCTTATAGAGTTGATTCCACGTCAACCTTAGCCTTGGTTATGAGAGTTTCCAACCTCATCATCCTCTTATTGCTCTGATCAACTGCATTAAGGAGTTCATTGACATAAATTTTTCTTTTGTTTAGAGAAGAAAATTGATGTGCAGATTGATTAGTACAATATGGATAATATATGCTTTATCAATTAGTGTATAGTTAAAAAGAATCACTATTTAACTTTAATAGTTTGTTTTGGTGGTAAAAATATATATATTAAACTCTTAAGTTATAGGCATCATCTTGGCTAGTGTCATTGACAACTAGTACAACTCAAATGGTAGGTATAAAAAAAATTTAATTTTATATATTGACACGAGGATTCAGATCCATAAAATCTTAACTTCTCTATATTTCATTTGAGTTTCACATCTAGACTCTTTAGAAAAATAAAATCTATTTATAAAAAAATTATAAAAAAAAACCTCTAATTTGATTTATTATTATTATTATTATTATATTATTATTATTTTAACTATTATTATTGAATTAACTGATACAATATACACTTTGAAGTATATATAGATGTAGTAACAATCATCTAACTAACTATAAAGAAACAAAATACAATTAAGTCTCTAACAACTTAACAATTTAATGATGAAAGACTAAGACAAAAATTAAACTAAGTATTATCTAATAATTTTAGTTTTAAATTTGTATTTTGTGTGTTTTATTGAAATATCAAAGAAGAATTCGTTTAGTCAGTATCGTATTTCAAATAAGGGATTTATATAAGTTATCACGAAATTTAACTTTCTCTCGATCTTATAAAAGAATTTGTCAACATGTGGTTTGTAAGACCCTTAGTTTTTAAATTTTAATTTATGCAATTTTTGAGTATTTGGTGTTAAATTATTTAGGCATTTAGCTCAATTTTATTTTATTTTGTGAGTTAAGTACCAAATATATATTTCGTTAGAATGTGTAATATGTTTAATCTATATTTATAACTTTTAAAATGTCACTTGATGCTGAAAAATTCATTTCTCAATTGAGTTACGACGACAGTAGATATTTTAATTGAAGTAGATTGAGAAGTGAGTGATGTGATAAGTGTAATGATGATTTTATGATATATCTATATATTTAGATATTTGTTTGACTGATTGTAAGTGTATATATATATATATATATGAAACCAAGAAAGAAAAAACATAAACATTTTTCCCCTGCTTTACGTCTACTCCCTTTTCTTCTTCTTTCTTATGTTTCAAAAAAAAAAAAAAAAAAAAAAAGAGAACAAGTGTTGGTAGAAGAAACAAAAACTCAAACCTCCATTTTTCATCTAGATCTAAATTTCCATTCATGAAGTGTCAAGAGGTAAAGTTGCTCCTCTTTACACTACGGTGCTTGGGAGCTAATTTATTTGAGGTATCGTCACGAGCGAGATTTTCACCGTGTTTGATCGTGGTAGTGAAAACCATTGTAAAAGCTACGAATAAGGTAAGGGCACCTTCCAAATTTTTAGTTTGCAGATAGAGACCCTATATGTGTGATTGATGTATGATAAATGTGTGAATATGGGATAATTAATTTTGACGTGAATATATATATATATATATATATATATATATATATATATATATATATATATATATTTTTGGAGTGAAAATGTGTGTTGTTACAGGTTATGAATTGATGATTAATATTGACGTCATTATATATTCTTGAGTGAAAATGCGTGTTGTTATATGTTATGAATTTTACTGAGGAAAATATGTCTTGAGTATGCTCTCTAATAAGTATGAAAAAAATATTAGTGTTAAATAAGTATTAAAAGGGGAGTCTTTTAATAGCTGCATTTACATAATGATTGTTGTGAAAAGAGTTAGAGTATGCTCATGCATTTCGTAGCTAGTGGTGAGCGTCATGGCCATTGTGTCAATGGTGACAGTGAGGGGCCGCAGTGTTAGTGGTGATCGTGAGGGGTCACAGTGTTAGTGGTGACTGTGATGGGCCACGAGGTTAAGTGATGACCGTGATGGGCCACGAGATGGTTCCATGAGTTGATTGGTTCATCTTATCCTTACGAGGATTTAATTTTCGTGTAGGTATGTGATAGACTATACTCTAGTAAATCATGTTGATATGTGATGGGTGGCACCTAGGTAATTAGTACTGGCATGTGATAGACGACACATTTATGATTTACGCCTCTTGAGGAGGATTTTGTTTTAGAAATCTAAAATAATGTGCATTGGTATATATGCATTGCATTATGGTGTTTGGCACGCGAGTAATGTTTGTTATAATATGATGATTGTATATACATACTTTGTTGTTGTTTGTTATTATGTCGTAATTGCTAAGTGTTATTGTTTGTCTTTATATCGTAAGTGTTAAATGATTCAGAACCATTTCAAAACTAAAAACCTGCATTATTTTGAAGTTGTATTCGGCTACAACCGGTGTGTAGTCGAATACACATTTGTAATGTTCAATTTTTATTTGAAATTTCAAAATCATATTCGAATACAAAATCTTGTATTTGAATACAACTGAGTAATTTTTGCCACTGACTTGACTTTGTATTCGGCTACACCATGTGGTAGTCGAATATAAATATGCAGTTTTTACCATTGACTTGACTTTATATTCGGCTAAACCATGTCGTAATCGAATACAAATGTGTTGTTTTTGCCACTAACATAGCACTTGTATTCGGCTAGAATTGTTGTATTCGAATACATAGTGCATTTTGTCAAAAACTTTATTTTCCAACATTGTTCATGCATTTTTTACCTATGAAAATCCTTTTTATGAGTACACAAAGAAGAAAGGTTCTCATGAGCATTTAAAAATTATTTGTTAATTTCAGCTGGTGACCCTTTACATTATTGTGGAAATTGGGATTTGTCCTTAGATGATACCCGAGTTCATTCCACCGACTTTTACCTTGACGACGAAAACGTCATTAGACTTCCCTAACTGAGACTCGTCGACTATCTGGTACCTCGTGGATTGGTGCTCGATATGAGTGGTGCATGCAAAGATGTAGAGGATTCTTCAATAACAATTGAGGCGGATGCCATCGTAGGAGCTGAAGATACAGTGGTTTGGTCGGGGACTAGCGGAAAGGATAAGGGGTCGATGCCAGTAGGAACAGACATTGTAGGACCGTCTAGGAAGGTTGTTATATGAATGCTTTCTATGATGTGTTGGTTTGATAGATATTATATTTAATGAGCAATATAAATAATAAATATTTTATTTTTTTAATTTGTATATTTTTCTAAAAATAATAGTATTTTAATGTAATATATATTTTAAAGAAAAAGATTTTATGCGATTTTACGTGTGTATACATGTACCCAATTAATGTAATACTTTTATGGGCGCTTGACTTATGTTAAGTATGCAGATAGTTATATTTCAATTATTTATAACTATTTTCTATTTTTAGTTATTTTTTTATAAATAATTATCTTGATATAGAATTGATATTGTGTTTGATTTCGTTTATTTTTAAATACTTGTTATGGTATTGTGATTTTATATATATTTATTATGATTTAGTAATTAATATAAAATATTGATGTTATATTTATTTATTTTATAATTTTGACTATTTTCTAATATGATGGTATTATTATAATGTCAGTATTTTGAGAAATAAGTATAATTGTAGAGATTATTTTGAATGTTTGAGTTTTGATTATTAGTAATATGTTTTTTTTATATTGATTATTTTAATTACTCTAGTTTATAAAATATTAGTAATGTTTGGAAAACTACATGGTGTTTGGAGGAATATTAAAAAAGAGATTAAATAATTATTAGTTTATTTTAACAAAATAAAAATAATAATAGTAAAATATAAATAAAGAGACCAATGGGTTTGACTCTATGAAGCCTAATTGTTAATAAAATAAAACAAACAAAAGAATGGAAGGGAGTTGGAAGGGCAGCCGTAGAACCAAAGAGTAAACACAACAACAATCTATCGTTTGACACTGGAAAGCCATAATTGTCCCAGAAAAGTTTCTCTGTTTTCGTCCAAATTTCAGTATGTTGTTTTACTGATTTATCTATTCAATTAAACACAATTTTTCAGATTTTTAACAACCCAAATTTCTCCCTAAAATACCCGATTTCTCCGTTTACAGAAATCCTTGTTTTGCACCGTTCTCCTTCACCGTAAGTCCGATTTTAGTGAAACCAACGCCAAAACGACCGTGTGAAAAGTGGCTATATTATCCACTGATTGTTTTTCTGATTTATGGTAATTTTCTTTGACCGAATTTCGAAATCAGTTTTTAGACAATTTTCTCATAATTTATTTTTGATGTTTACCCATAAATTGTCGAGTTAGATCGATTGAAGGACAAAAAGTCAAAGAACAAATATTGTTTGCTCGTTGAATCGTATTCGTGTATGAAAGCTTCAAAATAAGGTAACGGGTGAGAGAGCGTTTGAATTCATGAGTATAATATATATTGAGATGAACGGGAAAACCGTATTTCCCAACGATTCATCCGGGGCTTGCTACGTACGGCAGTAGCCCTTTGAGAGATAAATTGATTAATTTGAAATGTGAGAATCGAGATTAAAATGTGAAATAGAAATTTTTATAAGGTGATGATTGATTTAATTTTGATACTTGTGTGGTTGTTGATATTTGTTATTATTGTGATGTTGGATGTTGAATGAAATTATGTGTACATGTTTGCTTAGATGAAATTAAGTGATGTGATAATAAAATATGGATGCATGGTCTGATATATGCTTACGTGATGATAATGATGATTTTTGATTGATGATAGTGATGTTATAAAATTGTGATGAGTTTATACGATGACCAGGATTATTTATGATTAATGATATTATAAGATTGTGATGAAAATATTGAAGTACCCCATACTTGATGAGATAGTGATGATTCTTAAATATGGTGCTCTTAATAGAGTAGTCTAAGCTAACGGGGGGAGAAAACAAATATTGTGAATTGTGAAATGAAGATTATTTTGTCATCATATAGGTAGGGCCTGACAAGCCTAGAGATTCTGGGGAAGTACAACTGAATGAGCCTGATCGTGGCGGTCTGCTGTCGAGCCTTAAGGCAAGATTGTTAGACCTTGGAGGTATTCCATTGGGGAATTCCTAGGTGACTTGGAGGTAGCACTCTAAATGTTGGGAGCTACCATGCAACACACGTTTACCTCGACTGTCGCGTATATGTGTCTCAGGTTGAGTTGAGGGGATCTATGAGGACAGGGCCAAATTGAATTATCCGTCCACCGGGATGGTGGCATAGTATCATGGCCTCCTAACCAAGTACTTCAGAGTTAGAATGGTACCACATTGTGAAGTAGACTCTAAGCTCATGCATAGCATTGCATTTCCTTGTGATTGTTTTGTTGTGATTGATGTGTTTCAAAGGTAATATTAATTAGATGATTTGATGCATATTATAATGAGATGATTATTTTACTTGAGTGACTTTGATGTTATAGTATGATACTATTTAATTAAATATTTTGATATATCGTAAAGTGATTATGATACGGTTCTATTATGATTGTTTGCGTGTTCTTCTTACTCATATTATACTATTAACATGATTTCAAAACTCACCTCCTTCGTTGTTTGTGTTTGACTGGCTGGGCCATGCGTTTGCGAAATCGAAGTTATTACAGGTTAATGAGTCTTGAAGTTCAAGTTTGGGAGGAACCCAGCTCTGATAGGTGATACCGGGAATAAGGGTTTTAATTTGTATTTTACTTATTTAATTTGAATTAAATTTTTCTATTTTACTTAGAAGTACTAGTAAGTTTTTAGAATTAAATCAAGTATTTATACTTAAATTAAGTTTATTGAGATTAAATTGTTTTATTTGAATAATAAAATTTGAATTGTTGCATGTGTATTTTGAGAAACGTGATATCCTAAATTAGTTACAAAAGTTTGTATTTTCTTGAAAATATAATTTTATTTATCCGCTGCAAATTTTATAGGAATATGATATAAATTATTATATATATTATTTTGGGATTTAGTGTGTCACAAAGGTCGAGTCAAAGCCTCCACTTTCGGTGAATGACCCCTTACCGACTGTCACTGAAGTGGTGGACTGTTTTGAGATTCCAGCATCGCGAAAGCCACATATCTCGTGGGTGGATCTGACTTTCTGAGGAGACCATTCCTTCTATGGATGTTGATGAGGAGAAGGCTACTTTGAAGAGAGATACTACATCAGATGGGACTTGTGTAGTGGATGGAGGTCACCCTTGTTATTGTAGTTGTTAGTGGATGATTAGATTAGTTTTTGTTGTATAGGAACTTAATGTCTCTCTTTTGGTGGTTATACTTATCTAGTGTTAGGATGGTTGTATCTATATCATATATTGATAGTTGACTTTTGATTGGTGGGTCCATGTTCCATTTTATTTTTGACGTGACCATGAGGGGAATAGCATTCTTGGAGCAGTACTTTTGTGCAGGTGTCTGTTGAGAATACTCCAAGTGTATGAGCGATGTATGATAGGTTTCATAGCCCTGCTGTATTTTCTATTTGTATACTTTGGATTATCGTCGTAAAAACTATTTTAGTTGGTTTGTATATATGATGTAATTATTCATGACTTTTGTCGTTTGTGTTACGACATGGTATTTTATTAAATTTTTTTTTTTGAAAAAGATATGCATTTGCGGTGTTAAAAATAGGTTGTTATATTGTGGTATTAGAGCTTTGGTTATATAGTACGTCGATCTGTAAGTTGGGAGTCGTTATTTGATCATTCGTCAATGTAAGTTGTTTGAGTAGTCAGGTCTTGTGTAGTTGTGATGTGATGATGTAGTCGAAATTTATCTCTTAGAATTCTTCTAAGTGGTGTGAAGATTTCTTCTTGATGTTGATTTTGTAGGAAACAATGCCTCCAATCAAGATAAGGGAAAGTCATATGCAAACTTGTTTGATGTGAGGTTGAAAAAACTTTTGTTGCACCATAAAAATACTTCAAAAACTGAACGAAACACTTGTCGTTTTCCCAATCATTATCAGGGGTGGAGAAGCTTCTACAAAGTATTGCCTATAACTTTTATCTTCATCTTCAAGCTTGTCAAAGGCTGTTTTAAATTTTGATGTCGCTTCCAACATCAAATATGTTGAGTTTCATGTTGTTTGAACATCAAGACACAACAATTTCTTGCTTACAATTCCAACAAACTCTATATATTCCTTCAACATTGCAGTCCTCAGTGGTGAAGATCTTACAAACCTCACAGTAGTTCGAATGGAAGAAATTGAAGAGTCAAAGTCTTTCAATCCTTCAGTTACCACCAAGTTGATTATGTGAGCATAACACTTCATATGAAAAAAAAAACCCATTCAACAATAGCCCATTCATGTTTTTTTATCTTTTTCTTCAATAATCCTACTGCGACATTATTCGATGATGCATTATCAACTGTGATAGTAGACACATTTCTAAGTCCCCATTCCCTAAATACTTCTCAAGCTTCGTAGCCACTGTCTCACCTCTATGATTTGGAACCACACAAAAGCTAATGATTCTTTTTTGGTAATTTCACTCATTATCAATAAAGTGGGTCGTGAGGGTCAAATAATTGAGATTTTGAATAGAAGTCCAACAATATGTAGTAACAGCCATCCTACTACAATTAGACTTAAAGAACCCTTTCAACCTATTTTTTTCATCTAAATACAATTGGAAACAATCTTTTGCTATAGTACCTCTTGATGGTACGGTAAATTAGGGATGCAATTGCTTACATAAGTACTTAAATCCCTCCATTCAACTACTTTAAAGGGTTGCTCATCCAAAATGACAAAAACAGCCAAAGCTTTTCTACATGCTTGAGCATTAAATCTAGAACTTGCTACAACAAAACTAGACCCCTCACTTGTTGAAAATAGTAAAATAGTTCGGTTAGGGTCAGTTGCTACATTTAAAGGATATTTTTTGCACCTTGTTATGTGACGTTTCATATTGGAAGTACCATGTGCCTTAGCTTCACAATAATACTTTTGTGTTGAGACAAAATCTCAATTTAATGTTTTGATGAAAACAAACAAAAAGTTAATTAAGAATTATAATTGTGATTCTAAGTGTTTTTGTGTTTAACGTGTGTATTTGAGTGTGTCAAAACAAGTTAGGTATCAAATATTACAAAGCAATCTCATTAAAATCAAATAAAGCAAAAGCAGTAAAACGAAGATTGATCTTGAAGTAGTTCTAGAAAACCAAGAACGATCTTCATTTTTGGCATAAACAAAAATAATTAGTTTCTTTGTTAGAGATTGGATCCTAGAATCTTTATTCATCTCATATCTTCATCAAAGAATAAGCAAGGACCAATCTAAGTCATAATCATTCTAGAATTCGAAGGATCAAAGATATGCTTCATAAAAAGCTTAAAACAAGATCATTCTTCAAGTGAGGCAATAGCAAGTACAAAGTTGCAAGTTGTAAAGTACATTGCTGATTGTACTTTCAATCTAGACTTGCACACGTGACTAAAAAGTAAGCAATCATCTCATACAACTGACACACGTATAGAACAGAAAAGCTTGGCACATGTAAGACCCATAATTTTAAATTATACTTTATGTATTTTAGTGGATTTTGGTATTGAACTCAGGGGTTTTTTAGCCAAGTTATTAATATTTTGGGAGTTTAAATGACCAAAAAGATATTTTGACGCCCGATTAAGATTACTCGTCGATAAATAAATTAAATTAACTGTGGTGAATCTTTTACGAAGAATCTAATGTGAAATGGTAATTTTAATAAATATCTAGATATTTGGAGATATTTGTTAAAAGTAATTAATATATATATATATATATATATATATATATATGTTTGTGTGGAGGAAAAAGGAAAGGAAATAGAAAGAAAAGAAATAGAAAGGAAGGAAAAGGAAGAAAGGAAAAGAGAAAGAAAACAGAATCCTTCTTCTTCCTCTGCCTCGCGTGAAACTCCCTCCCCTCTTCTTTCATTTTTGTTTTCTTGGCTTCCTTTTAGTTCAAGAATAGAAACCCAAGGATTAGTGGGTGAGAAAGAACAAATTTCCAGCTTCTTCCTCCTTCTCGGATTCGAAAACGGTGTTAGTAATTTCAAAATCGTCAAACACAAACCTCCACGTTTCATCTAGATCTAAGATTCGTTTCGCGAAGAGATAGAAGGGAAAGTTGCTCACTACCATGCTACGGTGCTAGGGAACCAACTTTGGAAGTGATGTCGCGAGCGGAGATTTTACCGGATTTACTCGCGGTACCGTAACCGCACGTTAAAGCTAACGTCAAGGTAAGGGCTCCTTCCAAACTTTTAGTTTGCATTTAGGGACTTATCTGTGGTTGTGTGGAAAAGAATTTTGTTAGGGTTGACGTGTTGATTTGGGGAAAATGAATTTAATGTTTTTATGGGTGAAATTTTACAATTGGGTTTTGGTGATATTGATGAGTATTTTGTGGAAAATGAATTTAACTCATTTATGTATGATTTTGAAGAAATGAAATTTGATGTGTTTAAGTGGTGGGTTGTGGTGATTTGTTTTGTCGTATTTGACGTGTTCATAATTAATGCTTATGAAATTTGAGATGTGTTTGGTTGGATTTTGTGGAGAAATGAATTGATGTTATTTGGTGTAAATTGTGGATTGAATTTGTGAATATGTTTGAGTATGTTCTGTGTGGAATTTGAAAACCATTAGAGTTAAAAGAGTATTAAGAATGGGAAATCTCTTAATGTCTACGTTTACTTAATGTTGTTGTGAAAACCATTAGAATTAAACGAGTATTAAGAATGGGGAATCTCTTAATGTCTATGTTTACTTAATGTTGTTGTGAAAACCATTACAGTTAAACGAGTATTAAGAATGGGGAATCTCTTAATGTCTATGTTTACTTAATGTTGTCGTGAAAACCATTAGAGTTAAACGAGTATTAAGAATGGGGAATCTCTTAATGTCTACATTTACTTAATGTTGTCGTGAAAATCATAAGAGTTAAACGATTATTAAAAATGGGGAATCTTTTAATATCTCTATTTACTTAATGTTTGTTGTGGAAATTGTTAGAGTTAATTGAGTATTAAAAACGGGGAATCTTTTAATATCTGCATTTACTTAACGATTGATGTGGATAGAGTCAGAGTCAGCTCATGCATTTCATATTGGTAAATCGTGTTGACCCGTGATAGGTGGCACCTCGGTAAATAGTACTTTGGCCTGTGATAGGCGGTACATTTACGATTTACACTTTTTCTTTTAGTAAATCGTGTTGACCCGTGATAGATGGCACCTCGGTAATTTAGTACTTTGGCCTGTGATAGGCAGTACGATTATGATTTACGGCCCTTCGAGGAGGGTTTTGGTTTGGAATTCCGAGTCCATGCATTTTGGCATATACGCATTGTATTAGGGTGCTTGGCACACGAGTCGTGTTTGATTTAAGATTATGATTGAGTGTTAGAACTTGAGATGTTGTGGTAATTGTGTTGTAATTGCTAAGTGTTATGTTTTGAAATTGTGTGTAAGTGTGATTGATTGCAAAACTATTCCGAAACTCAAGTTGTCTTGGTATTTGTGTTTTAATTGTCAAGTGTGGATGTTTTGGAATTGTGCGATAGTATGTTTGATTGCAAAACTATTTCGAAGCTCATGATGTCGTAGTGATTGTGTTATACGTGCTAAGTGTTATGTTTTGGAATTGTGTGTAATGGGGATCGATTCAGTTATGTAGTTTTAGAAATACTTTAGAAAAATCGATTTCTCAATCGTTTCTACTAAAATATATTGAACACAATCGTTTTGGCAAGTTACAGGGGATCAGCCATTTATCCAAATCGATTTGGCAAGTTACAGGGGCTCAACTATTTAAGAAATTGATTTTCCAATCGATTTGGCAAGTTACAGGGGCTCAGCTATGTAAGAAATCGATTTGCCAATCGATTTGGTAAGTTACAGGGGCTCAGCTACTTAAGAAAATCAATTTCCCAATCGATTGATTTAAACCCAGAATACAGTTTTCACTAAAAACCTTTAAGAAATCGATTTCTCAATCGATTTGCTTAGTAAAAACTTTTATTCTGAGTCAGACAATCAATTGCTCAGTTGATACATCAATGGATTGGTCAGTTATTTATTACTTGATAGATTAAAAATTTTATTTTGATTTCATTTTTATTTGGCAAGTATTATATGAACTTTTAGCATATGGAAAACCCTTTTAAGGTGCATGCTAAGTTGAAAGGTTATTTTGTGCATTTAAAAACTTAAATGTTATGTGTTAACTGTTAATTTCGGTTGGTGACCCTTTACAAATATTGTGGAAATCAGGGCTTTGCCCTCATATGAGAGCCAGGATAATCCTACCTGTTCGTACCCTATGGATGGGGATGTAGATGGAAACACCTGACTAGAGCTATGTTAGGAGGATCTTGCGGGGCGCGTGAAGATCACTCATGGTGTATAGTTTTTTGTATCATGATCAAATTAGGTTGACGTATAGGGACTAGATGTCTTTCTTTTGAATTGTAGTTATTTTAAATTGGAAGACTGTACCTATGTTAATATTGTCAGCAAGACATTGTATTTTCGATGAGTTCCATGTACCACTTTTTGATGTGGAAATACTTTGGATTCATATTTCAAAAACTATTCCACTGCTTGTAAATTATATTGACTTAAATGTCGTTGCATTATGACTTAAACATTTACCCAAAGGTATTTCCCTTATTTATTTCTTGGTTTCATGAATTTGTTTTGGAAAAAAAAATACACTCTCACTTTGAAAATCGGGGTGTTACAGCACACATCAGCTGTCAAAATTCAGCAATCACACAAAACAAAAATGAAGAACATTCTTCGTTTTCACAGCTTTAATCCAAGAACATTCTGGTTTACAAAGAGAAAACTCTATTTTAATTTAAAGATTGATCTGAGCTACAAAAGTACATCTATCTACACTGGAAAACATCAGTATTCATCACAGAGGAAGTTAATAATCTACACAAGATTGTTTTTGATAGATTCGATCAAAGAGGATCAACAAAGGCATAGCAAAACATCAAGATCAATCTCCAAATTGATGAGCTATGAGAAAGAACAACCATGACAACAAGGACATTGCTGTTGCACCTTTCTGCATAAAACACATCATGATTTTGAGATAAAGACTGACACACAACAACTGTCAAAATCCAACACTCATACAAAACACAAAACAAAGAATGTTATTGTTTTACAAAAGAACATTCTAGTTTTAATTCTCTTTTAAAGACATAATTAAAAAAGAGATCATTTTCCACAGTATAACTCAAATATTAAAGAGTATCAGTACTGCTCAAATAATTGGTGAAGCCGAGAACTCAAGATCAATGCCCAAATATGAAAAACAGCTTCAAGATTGATCTCCAAATGGATGAGTTGTGAGCAAGGGCACAAGTACATTGTACTTACAATATTATGCAGAAAGTTATGCATAAACTTGACTCAAATCAGTGCCACCTGACATGTGATAACTCATTCACTCACTTATTCACGTTTTCCATGAAATCCAAAAGCAAGAACGTTCTTCGTTTTTTCAAGAACATTCTGGATAACAAATAAACACATGTTTAATTGCTTTAAAATATATCGAACACTTGGGAAGTGTGTCCAATGGATGTATTCATTTTAAATCAAAGAGTCAAAGTCTTTTAACATCTATAAATTGAAGATCAATTGGAAGATGAAGGCAAGAGTTCAATTTACAAATCTACCAACACATGTTCAAGTAACAAGTCATAAAAACTCTTCAAGCAAACTCCATCTCTCTTCACTATATCTTTGAATCATTATATATTGAGTTTGTCTTTCATTTATCCAAACACTTTTATCATACACATCATTTGTAACTGAAGTCTATCTTTTATGTTAGATTGAATGTGTTTGTAAAAATCCTTTCAAGGCTGAAAGGTGATTGTAAAAAATCTTTCTAGGTTGAAAGGTAAAGATTATAACAGATCAAGGTTGATCTGGACTAGTGGTGTAAAAACCAAGAACATTCTCTGGTTTGAACACTTGTGAAAAATCTCACGGTTGCGAGGATTGGACGTAACCCGAAGTGGGTGAACTAGGATATATCCTTATGTGATCTCTCTATCTAAATATCTATTTATTTTATGCTTTACAATCAGATTTTATATTGATAAAATTGATAATGCTGTTTTTTACTAACCAAGATCAATTTCGTTTATAACCAAGATCAATCTTGAGTTAAACTTTTAGTTTTAAACAAGAATTTTTAAAAAGGGGCAATTATAATTCAAACCCCCTTCCTTATAATTAACATTGTTAATTCATTTTGATGGTAGTATTTACAAGCAGCATTTTTTATTTTGTAACACCCCGTTTTTCAATGCGAGGGTGTAATTTTTTTTTCAAAAGAAATTAAAATACAACAGAGAATTAAATAAGGTAAAACCTTTGGATAAATAATTTAGTCATTATAATTTACAAACAGCGGAAAAGTTTTTCAAAATATAAATCCAAAGCATGACCTGATGTCAACAATATTACATGTACATCCTTCCAACTTAACATAAAAGTATCCCAAAAGAAAGACATATGTGTCCTGGGTGACAACCTAGTCTGATCATTCTATACATAACAAAAAAAACTATACGCCTTGAGTAATCTCCATGCGCCCTGTGAGATTCTCCTAACGTAGCTCCAATCAAGCACTCCCATCCACATTCCCATCTGGAGGGTACAAACCGGTATGATCATCCTGACTCTCATCTGAGGGCAAAGCCCAGATTTCCACAATAATTGTAAATGGTCACCAACTGAAATTAACAGTTAACACATAACATTCAAACTTTTATATGCACAAATAACCTTTTCAACTTATCATGCATCTTAGAAGGGTTTTCCATATGCTAAAAGTTCATATAATGCTTGCCAAATGTAAATGAAGTCAAAAGAAAGTTCTCAATCCATCAAGTAATACATAACTGACCAATACATTGATAATCAATTGAGAAATCCATTATCTAACTCAAAATCAGATTTTCCACTGAGCCAATCGATTGGGTAAATCAATTTTGTGAAAGACAGAGCCCCTGTATTGGCCAAATCGAATGGGCAAATCGATTTCGTGAAAGACAGAGCCCCTGTAATGAATCCAATCGATTTACCAAATCGATTTTGTTAAGTGGTTTTGAAAAACATATTACAAAATCAATTGGGTAAATCGATTTTTGGCAAGGGAAGCCCCTGTAACTCATCAAATCGATTGGGTAAATCGATTTCCCTATATATTCTTTCAAAAATACATAAACTAACTCAATCATATTCAAACCCCACTTCAAACCTTAACACTTAACAATACCCATACAATCACCACGACATTATGAGTTTCGAAATCGTTTTACAATCTAACATACTATCGTACAAATTCCAAAACATAACTCTTAGCAAAATCAACACAATCATAATTTGAACCAACCACGACTCGTGTGCCAAGCACCCTAATGCAATGCGTATATGCCAAAATGCATGGACTCGAAATTCCAAACCAAAACCCTCCTCGAAGGGCCGTAAATCATAATTGTACTACCTATCGCAGGCCAAAGTACCAATTACCGAGGTGCCACCTATCACGAGTCAGCACGGTTTACTAAAAAACGTAAACCGTAAACGTACCACCTATCACGGATCAGTACTGTTTACCGAGGTGCCACCTATCACGGGTCAGCACAACTTACCAAAAAGTAAATCGTAAATGTACCACCTATCACGGGTCAGTACTGTTTACCGAGGTGCCACCTATCATGGGTCAGCACAATTTACCAAATGAAATGCATGAGCATACACTAACTCCAATCACAACAATCGTTAAGTAAATGCAGATATTAAAAGATTCCCCATTTTTAATACTCATTTACTTAACCGATTTTCACACCAAAACATTAAGCAAACAAACATATTAAGAGATTCCCCATTCTTAATGCCCAGTTAACTTAAACGATTTTGAAAACAACATTAAGTAACTAAGACATTAAGAGATTCCCCATTCTTAACGCCCAGTTAACTTAAACGATTTTCAAAACAACATTAAGTAAACGAGACATTAAGAGATTCCACATTCTTAATTCTCATTTAACTTAAACGATTTTCACAAACTCACATTAAGTAAACGAGACATTAAGAGATTCCCCATTCTTAACACTCGTTTAACTTAATGGTTTTCACATTCCACACAAAACAAACTTTCACATTCAATCCATAACTCGCACCAAATCATTTTCCACACAAACCACACAAACACATCTCAAGTTTCATCAGTATCAATTAAGAACACATCAAAAACAACGAACACAATCCACCACTCAAACACACAAGTTTCATTCACTCAAAATCATACATAAATGAGTTTAAATTCATTTTCCACGAAGCATTCATCAATATAACCAAAACCTAACTCTAAGATTTTACCCATAAAGCCTTAGATACATTTTCCCAAATCAATACTCTAACCCTAACAAAATTCTTTTCCACACAACTACAGATAAGTCCCTAAATGCAAACTAAAAGTTTGGAAGGAGCCCTTACCTTATCGGTAGCTTTAACGTCAATTTACGGCACCCCGATCAATTCCGGTAAAAACTTTGCTCGCGACGTCGCTTTCAAAATTAGCTCACTAGCACCGTAGTGTAGTGGTGAGTAACTTTCCCTTCTATCCCTTCGCGAAATGAAGCTTGGATCTAGAAGAAACGGCAAGATTTGTCTTGACGGTTTTGAAATCCCTAAACCATTTTTCTTCGTTTTCGGATCAAAGAGGAAGAGTGAAGTTGAGTAGTCCTTGACCTATCACCCACTAAGCCTTGGGTTTCTATTCTTGAGTAAAAGGAAGCAAAGAAAAGCGAAAATGGAAGAAGGGGGGAAAGGGGTTCACGCGAGGCTGAAAGAGGAAGATGGAAAATTATGTTTTCTCTCCTTTCTCTTTCTTTCCTTTGTTTTTCTTTTCTTTCTTTTTCCCTTCTTTTTCCTTTCCTCCCGACATATATTCACTATTTTTAACAAACTTCACCAACTCTTTAGATATTTATTAAATTACTCTTTTACCCATAACGCATTAAACTATTCATAAAAGTTTCACCGTAGTTAATTTAATTTATTTATCGACGAGTAATTCTAATCGGGCATTAAAATACCTTTTTGATTATATAAACTCCAAAATATTAATAACTTGACTAAAAAGCCCCTGAGTTCAATACCAAAATCCATTAATATACATAGGGTATAATTTAAAATTACGATTCTTACAGATTTCACAATTAGAATTTCATTAAAGTGGCCCCGAACCTCAGAAGTTTTTCTATAACCACCTGCATTGCCTTTTCTCTTCTTCACAACTGGATGAAGAGTAGTTGCAGGATCAGATTGTTCATTAGGTTGGTTAAGAGAAGGATTACGCTAAGGTTGTTCCATCACAGAAATATGTATGATTGTTATGGTTATGTCTAGTAAAAGTTTTAAAAAATCAGTTTTTAATCAAAGGTTTAATTCGATGAAGTTTTTTTAATTAATTGTTAAAGTTTTCCTATAAAATTAATTATCATTCATCTCCAAGTATTGTGTGTGATCTATTACTGAATTTTGCATATGAAACAACTCATATAGTTTGAGCATTTTGCATCTCGCATTTTATTTTTTAATTAACGATTTTTTTTTATTAAGTCTTTTTTATGTAAAACAACTCCTATCATAGCATAAAATTATATAACCATATAAGTTCATAACTAGACATGTTCACGATTTGGTTTTAATTGAAAACTAAACCGAATCAAACCAATTCTGAACTACAAAAACAAATTCAGAAGAAAAATCAGCATCTAAGTTGAACTAATTTTAAAATCCAACATCTCGTAGAATCAAATTTAAAAATCAGCATGTGAATTTTCAGCATGAGAACAAATATCAACATGAGATATTGAACCAATTTTAATGCAGAACTAAATCATGTAGTTTAAAAAACCAGATTATTAGCATGGACTTAATTACCAACTATAAGTAGATTTAAGCAATAGACTTAATTACCATATCACATGAAGCAGATTATTAGCATGCACTAGACAATAGAAAAGTTACATTATTCTAAAAAACCATGTAGTTTAAAAATAACATACACAATCTCACTTACAATTTTCTGGCCTAGCTCCTTGCATGCTCCTCCTTAGCCTTGATTCATTATTTGAAACCAAAAAAGTTCAACAAATACTAAGTAAGTATTGAGTAGAATCTACAATGTAGAAATTTCATGCAATTATTATTAATTAATAGCATTATAAACATAAATAAAAACATAATGGAAAATTGTTATATATATACAGAAATAGCAATTTAAACATAATATAAACAAAAATTCCATGCAATTATTATTAATTAATAGCATTATAAACAGAAATAAAAACAAAATGGCAACCTATCATATATATACAAAAATAGCATTTCAAACATAATATAAACAAAAATAATTAAGCATTATATATTTTTTATTGTAATTTATAGCATAGTATATTTCCTTTTTTAAATCAGATTGGCAATTATTATTAATTAATTATATAAAACCAAAAAACAAAGCAAGTTAATTAATATAGTAAACAAAATGGCAGCCTGTCAGCAAGCAAAATGAGAGGTATCATAACCATGACTATAACCAAAATAACCATTCGGCGGCGGCGTAAGAAGAATTTGTCGCGTGCCCCTAACAACCATGGTTAAGGGCATTTAAGACATTTCCTTTGTATTTATTGTTGGGCGTTTTTCTCAGAAAAAGCGTTTTGTCTTCTCCATGAATCAGCGGCAAAGACGCTACCCAATTATGCGATGCAACGACGTTTTGCGTAGCACTAGACCACCGCCACACGACGTGACTATGCGATTACGGCAGCGACGACAGCTTTTGACTACATAGGAATAAACATATCAAACCAAAAACCAAAACTCGGAAATTACAAGAACATAAATCTTAAAATAAAAAATACAAGATTATAAACTACCAATCTACAAAAATAGCAAGTAAAAAAACTGTAAATAACTACAAATTTTAATGAATCTAAATTTACATAAACTACAAATGAAAGCAATGTCGATTGGAAAAATGAATCACAATAAATTCCATCATTATCTTAGAAACATGAACAATAGTAGTACAATCAGTACCTAAGAAATCATAAAATACTAAAAAAAATCGTAGGTTAACCTCAAAAACATAAAAATACATTAAGAAACCTTAAAAGAAACCCTAATAAACTAACCTTTTCTAAAGTTTCAACAGAGAAATTAGATATGGACAACCTCTATATACTATTAGTACATAAATATAATGGAAACGTCATAAAACAAATGTTAGTCAAAAGAAGATCAAACCCTAACACAAAATAGTAACTTCAATGAGAAGAATAAACCAAAACAAAATATAAAAGCATATAATACCTATCAAGATAAACATTGAATAAAGAAAGAACAACTTTTTAAGATAAACATTTAATAAATTTTATGAGATTAGAGAGTTAGGGTTTGGTAAAAAAAATCAAAGGAAACTTATCGTATTTTTGTTAGGTTTGTTAAATTTTTTGTGATTAGAGAGTCTGGATATTATGCCCACCCCTACTAGGGGATGTTGAATATTGGTGGAGAAGTACAAGGCTTCTGATGGGATCAGCTCATGAAGAGGTGAACTGAGAGTCATTCAAAAGAATGTTTTTAGACAAATACATTCCAAAGAGTACCAAGACTAAGTTGGATGATGATTTTCCTAAATTGTACCAAGGAAATATGACAGTAGGTAAATATGCTGCTAAGTTTGAGTCATTGTCAAGACATTTTAGGTTTTTCTGTGAAGAGGTTGATGAACAATTTATGTGTCACCGATTCCAAAGTGGACTGAAGTATGAGATTCAAGACACTGTCATGCCATTGGGAATTCAACGTTTCCAAGTTTTAGTGGAGAAATGTAGAGAAGTGGAAGACATGAATAACAAGAGGGGCAACCTAGGAGGGAACTTTAGTTCATGGGGGCTAGTCGGGTGAACCATCATAACAACAAAGGAAAACAAGTTGTTAAGCCCTATAAGCAACCACAAAACAACAACAGATATCATAACCACCCGGGGAACCAGAATTTTGGAAGACAATTAGGACAAGTGATTTGATGTTTCTAATATGGGACATGTGATTTGATGTTTCTGATATGGGACAATTGGGACAAGTGATTTGATGTTTCTGATATGGGACAATTGGGACAAGTGATTTGATGTTTCCGATATGGGACAAGTGATCAGAACCACCCGAAGAGGGACATTATGTTAATGCTTAAGAGTCTTACTTGCTACAATTGCCAGAGGCCAGGGCACTTTGCAAGAGATTACAAGGCTCTGAAGGTGGAACCAATAGTGAATGCAACTAGGGTTACTCGTCCTACTGCTGAAGGACGCATTTATTGCATGGGTGCTGAAGCTGGAAATCCATCTAGTAATTTGATCCAACGAGATTGTGAGAGTGCAGGTAACACTCTAACTGCTGTTTTTGATTCGGGGGCAACTCATTCCTTCATTGTTATGGACTATGTGAATCTTTTGAGGTTAATTATGTCTCCTCTGTCCTTTGATTTGGTTGTTTCCACATCTGTTAAGACTTTGACTGTAAATATTGCATGTTTACGTTGTCAAGTAACAATTCAGAATATAGATTTCTTGATTAATTTGATTGGTTTACCCCTACAATCACTCAAGGTCATTCTCGGTATGGATTGGATGTCGTATCATTATGTATTATTGGTTTGTGCTAGAAAATTAGTTCTTTTCCCCGAGCTAGGAGTCGTTCGGTTCCTAGCTGCTAACAAACTCGGAGTGTCACTAAGAGAAGGAACTCATGAGTTTTGTCATTAGCTAACGTGGAGGCAAAGATAAATGTGAGCATAGAAGTCGTGGTGCTTGTCAAGGAGTACCCAAACGTATTTCCAACAGAAATTCCAGGATTACCACCAGTAAGAGAGGTGGAGTTCTTCATTGATCTACACCCAGGAATCAAACCTATTTCAATTGTGATGTATCGGATGTCACCATTGGAATAGCTCAAGGGCCGAATTGAAGATTTGTTGGAGAAAGGATTTATCATACCAAGCGTGTCGCCATGGGGAGCTCCGGTATTGTTAGTTAAGAAAAAGGGCGGAAGCTCGTGCTTATGTGTAGATTATAAGCAACTTAATAAGACAACTATTAAGAATCGTTATCCTTTACCATGTATTGATTATTTGATGGATCAATTGAGAGGAGTCACGGTGTTTTAGAAGACTGACTTCAAGGCAGATTACCATTAGATTCGAATAAGAGAAGTAGATATTAAAAAAAAAAGTGCTTTTAGAACCCGCTACGGACATTATGAATATCTTGTTATGCCATTAGGAGTCACCAATGAACCAATAATTTGTATGGATTACATGAATAGAATCTTCAACCCCTTTCTAGATACGTTTGTTGTGGTGTTCATTAATGATATATTAATTTATTCAAGGACTAAGGAAGAACATGGAGAGAATTTGCGTCAAGTTCTTGAAGTTTTACGTGAGAAGCAATTGTATGCCAATATGTCGAAGTCCGAGTTTTGGCTAAAAGAAGTGAACTTCTTAGGACATGTGATAACCAAGGAAGGAATGTATGTGGATACCACAGAAGGTTTTTTGAATGTTTTGCTAATATTGTAGCTCCATTGACACAACTCATTTGAAAGGATCAACCATTTGCATGAACTGAGAAGTGTGAGGAAAACTTCCAGTTACTAAAGAAAACGTTGACAACCTCACCAATATAGGTCTTACCACAACTAGAAGAACCATATGAAGTTTATTATGATGCATCTCACCAACGTTTAGGGGTGTGTTCTGATGTAACACAAGAAAGTTGTAGCTTACACATCAAGACAACTGAAGACTCATGAAAAAAACTATCTTGCTTATGATTTAGAGCTTGTTGTTGTAGTTTTTGCATTAAAGATCTGGAGGCACTACTTATAGGGATGTACGCTCACAGTGTTTAGTGACCACAAGAGTTTGAAATATTTGTTTGATCGGAAGGAATTGAACATGCGTTAGAGAAGATGGATGGAAACTCTCAAGGATTTTGATTTCACATTACAGTACCACCTTGGGCAGACAAATATGGTGGCTGATACGTTGAGTAGAAGAAGTGTGTCAGTATCTTCAGCAGTGGTGGCTAGACAACAAGAGTTGTGGGAAGCATTTAGAGACCTACACTTGGACGCAAAGTTTGCATTAGGGATTTTGAAATTCATAATGATTAAGATTTTGAGTAGTCTACTTGAAAACATTGCGAATTTTCAAGATGACACATTAATCCAAGAGAAGAGCAACCTAATAGTGCAAGGGAAGACAATTGAGTATAAGATTAGACCAGATAATATTTTGAGATGTAATAGGAGGATTTGTGTACCAGTAGTTGCAGATCTGAGGAAGACAATGTTAGAAGAGGCGCAAAAGAGTAAATTGAGTATACATCCCGGAGCAACAAAGATGTATCAGGACTTGAGGCAGAATTATTGGTGGCCAGGAATGAAGAGGCATGTAGCGGGGTATGTATCAACTTGTTTAACTTGTCCAAAAGCGAAAGTGGAACATCAGTGGCCTGTTGGAATGTTACAACCTTTAGATATACCTGAATGGAAGTGAGACATCATTTCCATAGACTTTATAACTAGGTTACCAAAAACAAGGAGAAAGAATGATTCTATTTGGATGATAGTGGATCGATTAACTAAATTCGCACACTTTTACCAGTAAAGACAATCTACAAGGTAGATAAGCTAACATAGATCTACATTAAGATTATGATATTACACGGAGTACCATCGAGTATTGTATCAGACCGTGATCCAAAATTCACGTTGCACTTTTAGGGAGAGTTGCATGAAGCGTTCAAAAGGAAACTGAGATTGAGTTCAGCATACCATCCGCAAATAGACAGGCAAAATAAAATGACGAATCAGTCCTTGGAAGACTTATTGAGAGCATGTGTATTAGATGATAGAGGAAGTTGGGATGATGTACTGCCCTTGATTGAGTTTACCTACAACAATAGTTTTCACACAAGTATTGGAATGGCACTTTAAGAGGCTCTATATGGACACAAGAGTCAAACACCTTTGTGTTGGTATAAGGACGGTGAAAGTATGATTATAGGACATGAGATGGTGCAACATACTACAGATAAGGTCAAGAAGATAAAAGAGAAAATGAAGGTCTTACAAGATCATTAAAGGAGTTATGTGGACAAGCGTCACAGACCTTTAGAATTTGAGCAGGGTGACCATGTGTTTTTTAGAGTCACACCTACAACTGGAGTTGGCAGAGCCATAAAATCATGGAAATTAACCTCGAAATTTATTGGACCATACCAAATTACTGCACGAATTGGACCTGTGACTTATCAGATTGTGTTGCCTTCGTTGTTGTCCAATATTCATGATGTGTTTCACATGTCGCGATTAAGGAAATACATTTTGGATCCTTCGCATGTGATTGAACTAGACACAATTCAACTAAAGGATAGTTTGTCATTTGAAGAACTAGCTGTAACAATTGACGACTTGAAGATTAAGCGATTGAGGAATAAGGAAGTTTCGTTGGTCAAAGTGATTTAGAACCCAACTACTGGAGATGCGACTTGGGAATTGGAGAGCAAGATGAAGGAACAACACCCTAATTTGTTTACTGATGCGTAGTTTCAAGGACGAAACTAATTTTAGGTGGTAGTGATGTAAGACCCTTAATTTTTAAATTCGAATTTATGCAACTTTAGGGTATTTTGTGTTAAATTAATGTGTTTAATCTATATATATATATATATATATATATATATATATATATATATATATATATATATATATATATTGAGACCCGATTAAAATTATTTGTCAAAAAATAATTTAATTATGTTACCAAAAATTTAAATCCCGAGCAGAATTTTTAAAAAATGTCACTTGTTGCTGAAAATTTTATCTGTCAATTAAGTTGCGATGAGAGTAGATTTTTATTAAAGTAGATTGAGAAGTGAGTGTAATGATGTTTATATATATATATATATATATATATATATATATATATATATATATATATATATATATATATATATATATATATATATATAAAACCAAGAAAGCAAAAACAAAAATATTTTTCCCCTGCTTCACGTCTACTCCCTTTTCTTCTTCTTTCTTCTATTTCAAAAAAGGAAAACAAGTGTTCGTACAAAAAAAAAAACACAAATATATATTTTTCTTCTAGATCTAAGCTTTCATTCAAGAAGTATCAAAATGGAAAGTTGCTTCTCTCTACACTACGGTGCGTGGGACCTAATCTATTTGAGTTGTCGACATGAGCAAGATTTTTGCTGTGTTGGATTGCGGTAGTGAAAACGGTTGTAAAAGCTACGACTAAGGTAAGGGCTCCTTCCAAATTTTTAGTTTGCATATAGGGACCCTATATGTGTGGTTGATGTATGATTAATGTGTGATAATTAATTTTGATGTGAATATATATATATATATATATATATATATATATATATATATTAAACACATTAATAATCTCTAATAAAATGTGTTTTTGGTACTTAACTCAAAAAAAAAAAAATTGGTTAAATGCCTCAACAATTCAAAACAAAACACATTAAAATTGCAAAAATTATAATTTAAAATCTAAGGATCTTACATTAGTACCCCTTAAAATTAGTTTCGTCCTCGAAACTACGCGTTGATAAACAAATCAGGGTGTTGGTCCCTCGTAGATATTAAATTTACCTTGTATTTCTATACTTTTTCGCTTCATATATGCTAAAATGCATGATTCTAGAATTCCAAACCAAAACCCTCCTCGAATGAGGTAAATCATAATTGTACAGCCTCTCACAAACCAGTACTAATTACCAAGGTGCAATCTCTCACGTATCAACACGATTTACTAGTGTGCAGTCGCTCACAAACCAGCACGACATACAAGAGTGCATTCGCTCACAAACCAACACGATTTTCTAGAGTGGAATCACTCACAGATCAACATATTCTAGAGTGCAATCTCTCACATATCAGCACGACATGACAATCCTTGCAAGGATAAGATAAACTAACAATTCACATGGCATCATCCCGTGGCCCATCATGGTCACCACTATCACCATGGCTCCATCACGGTCACCATGTACTATGAAATGCATGAGCATACTCTAACTTTTTTTACCACAATCATTAAGTAAATGCAGCTATTAAAAGATTTCTCATTTTTAATACTCATTTAACAGTAATGATTTTTTAGATACAACAGAGAGCACTCATAAACATATTTATTCATACCAATTTCAATTTTCAGAAACACACATAAATCACATCTTCAAATTCAATACACACATAAATGGAATTTAATTCATTTTTCACCAATCCACACATAAATTTCTTCTCAAAAATTCATAATATTAATTATGAACACATCAATTTCACCAAACATGAATCACAACAATTTTCAAACATTAATCACTCATATTCAATCTCCAAAAATTTCAACAATAAATCACCACAACAACATTAATATAACAGAGTTCTCCCCACTGCTAACTCGGTGCCAACGATCTCAATTCCTTTTCGAGACTCAAGGAGCTAACTACGTAAACATAAATATTTATAACAATTTGTTACAATAAAATTAATCCAAACACAACAAAATTCCTAAATTAAATCTTTCTCACACACCAAACTTTTAAAACCAAACAATCTATATTATTCAGTTAAAACTAAAATAAATAAATAAAATAAATATTGTCTAAATTTCACATACACACACTCGACTATTAAAGCACCGAAATTTTTGAGTTGATAAAATAATTTAAATTTTTTTTTTCTTTTTAAACTCAATCCAAGAGTAATTAAAAGAGTAACATTTTAAACTCTAACCATTTTTAATTTCAATCTATCTTTTTGCTCAAACTCTTTAACTTAGTTATAATTTGAACTTTTTCATACATTTAACAACTCTAAATATTTTTGTAAAATTTCAATTTCAGTTTAAACTCATTTATTTGAAAATAACTCATTACGTAACTCAAACACAACAAATTTAATTACCGTCAATTCACACCAAAAACAATCAATTCAATTCCACATCAAACATATAGCACCTCAATTAAATTTCAACAATTCAAACATAACTCACTCTATTTAAAAACTCCATATTTTTACACATAAACCACCAAATTTCATCAATTCATTTTCCACAAAATCTGCAAATAAATCACATCTAAAAAATTCATAATAATTATGATACTATAAATCACACGAAATATGGATCACCACAAACGACATCAAAACAAATTTCACTAATTCACACATAAACGAATTAAATTCATTTTCCACAAATTCACACCTCAAATACATCAAATTTCTTTTCCACAAAATCACAAATAATGTCTTAAGTGAAAACTAAAAGTTTAGAAGGAGCCCTTACCTTAGTTATCTTTTTACAACCGTTTCCACTATCAAAATCAAATATGGCGAAAAGTGGTGGTTTGTGTTGGTGTGGTTTTGAAAACCACCAACACTGGTTTCATAAAATAGAGGAAGAAAGAAAAAAAAAAAAAAAAAAAAA
>JBBPBT010000888.1:630694-642500 GCA_037974875.1 Cicer bijugum | reverse complement strand
AAAAAAAAAGAATGCGAGGCAGGGAGGAAAATGTTTATGCTTCCTTTTTCCTATCCTTGCTTTCTCACACACACACACACACATATATATATATATACATATATATATATATATATTATAATTAAACTAATCTAACAAATATCTAAAAACTCTTACCCACATCACCTTATTCACATCTCAAATTAATTTAATAAAAATATTTACCTTCGTCGCAACTCAATTGACAGATAAATTTTCGGCAACAAGTGATTTTTTTTAAAAAAAAATTGTCTGGTATTAAATTCTTCACAATCATAATTAAATTATTCTTCAACAAATAATTTTACTCGGGTCTCTATATATATATATATATATTAAACACATTAATAATCTCTAATAAAATGTGTTTTTGGTACTTAATTCAAAAAAAAAATTTGGTTAAATGTCTCAGCAATTCAAAACAAAACACATTAAAATTGCAAAAATTATAATTTAAAATCTAAGGATCTTACATTAGTACCCCTTAAAATTAGTTTCGTCCTCGAAACTACGCGTTGATAAACAAATCAGGGTGTTGGTCCTTCATAGATATTAAATTTACCTTGCATTTCTATACTTTTTCGCTTCTTCCCACTTTTATGCCTCGGCCCCCCTCGCCCCCTCTCTCTCTCTCTTATTAAAAGTTGAAATTGCCTCATTTCCAAATCCATGCATTCCTTATCCAGCTATCCTAACAGTCAATGAAAAAGTAGCCTCTTCTTAATATGTGTCCATATATCTCTTTGCCTTTGTCTAAAGTTGTTAAGCCTGCACAAGCTGGAAGGACACAAGCCATTGTAATGTCATCAGGCTTTAACTGTTTTACCATGTCTGAAAAAAATTCTAAAGCTCCATTGGGAAGTGAATTTTGTGTATAGCCTTCGATCATCGTATTCCACGAGACAATGTCCTTAGCTAGAATTGAAGAGAAAACTAAACGAGCTTCTTCCATGCTTCCACATTTTGCATACATATTCATGAGAGCGTTTACAACAGGAAAATTTGAGACCAAGCTATTGTTTATAACATAAATGTTTACATCTTTTCCATTATCCAAAGAGTTGCTACAGGCACAAGCATGAACAATGCTTGTGACAATATAGATATCTGGTCTAACACCCTTGCTTTCCATTTCATCAAATAATCCAGTAGCATCATCGTATAGACCTTCTCGTACATAAGCGGCAATGATTGAAGTCCAAGAAACAATAGTTTTTTCACCCATCTTCACAAAAACTTCAGTTGCACTATTTAAATTGCCACATTTTGAATACATGTCTAGTAAGGTATTGCTAAACACAACTTCTCCACTAAAAGAAGCTTTCACTCCAAAAGCATGAAGAGCTCTACCAAGTGAAAGGTTTCCAATATTTGCACAAGCAACAAGTACACTAACCAATGTGGTCAAATCGACACCAACGCCCAAAATCAGCATTTGAATAAAAACCTAGTCCATTCTGGAAAAACCATTCACAACACAACCATTTATCATAGAATTCCAGGAAACTACATCTCGGTCACTCAATTCATCAAACAAATTATGTGCACTCTCAACTCTACCAAATTTAAAATAAATTGCAATTAGAGAGTTAACAGCAGTATTAGAACCAAATCTAATTTTAAAACATAGCCATGAACCCTTTTACATTCCTTTACCTTTCCCAATGCAGCAAAACACTTCAATACACAAGTAAATGTATAAGAATCCCTTGTAATTCCCAATTTTTGCATTTTCTTAAAAAGACCCAAACTTCCTCTATAATTACCAATCTTTGCATATTCAGACATCATAAGATTCCAATGAAAAACCTTATCATTGAGAATCTCATCAAATATTTCTCTCCCTTTAACCAAATCACCACAATTCACATACATGAAGACTAGTTTTGCACCTAAACCCCCTTTAATTGGAATACTGTTGGAAACGATAATGGAATGAACCCTTTTTCCATCTTCCAAAGATTTACACTCAGCACAAAGCTGCAAAACAGAACAATAAGTATTCAACCCAAGTTCATATGTTTTTGACCTTATAAGCAATTCCATGGCGTTTCTGAGATCACCCATTTCGCAGAACTTGCAAATTTTAGCATTTTGGTCAGCGGTTACATTGTGAGTGGTGTTGGCTAAAGATGAAGAGACATTGACACTGCTACGACAAAAAAAATGTTCAATTTGGAATGTAGTAGCGATCGTGTACAAGGCTGTTTGAAGAAGATGAAGTGATTACGAGACTTGGAATAATTTGAATTGTTTTTAGGGGTATGACAAGGTGGAGAGGTGGTGGAGTTTGGTATGGTTTTTAACACACTTGACATTGGATTGTCCTATCTCGCCACAAGAATGAAGCTTATGAAGAGTACGATAAAAATTTGGTTGCTGATGTATTTTTTTTTCGATGAAATAAGTGAAGTCGTAATTTGGGAAGCTTACCAGTAAGAGCTTAACGATATGCATGAACAACTGCTCTTGCCAAGACTCCACCACCCATCACAATCAAGTTTGCAAGAATCTTTGCAGTCACCACAATTCATATCAATCACACACGAATTATTATCAATCTCAGACACCCCTTTTGGTGCTTTAATCGATAACTTGCTCAACCCCGATTCATTTGTTTTAGCTACCAATCTTCTATTATCTCCATTGAGACACGCAACATGAGCTGAAGACTCTATTACAATACCTGTCTCAAGTGTTTCCTCATTAACCAAATTACTTCAATTATAACTAGTCCCTTGATCGGTGTCGTGCAATTCATCATCGATTTTTCTTGGATCACCACCAATGTTTCGATCCTTAACTTCTAAAACTTTCTCCTTTAGCTCCTCATTGAATCCAAGATCATTGCGCATATCTTCTGAAGTACCACCTTCAACACATACACCAACCGTGTCACCCAAGCTATGTCTAGTTCCTACATCAGATGCAACTCCTTCAACCAAATGGTTCAATTTCTCATAAACCATGTTATCAACATGATGCAACAATTCACCAAGCATGACAACTCACCCCGACGCATGATCAAATAATAACTCCCAACCTATAAGTCGACCTAGAATCTAACCAAAGCTCTAATACCAAAATGTAACACCTTAATTTTTAACAGCGCGAATGTATTTTTTTTAAAAAACACAATTAATAAATTACCAAAGCATAGCACAAACAAAAAATGTCATAATTAATTACATCATAATTATAACAAATTGAAAAAGTTTTGAGATGATAAACCAAAATATCCAAATATAAAATGTATTGGGGCTATGAGACCTTTCAGACATCGCTCATACCCATGGGGTATTCTTGGTAGACACATGTACAAGTACTGCTCCAAGAAATACTAATCTCCCCAGAGTCACGTCGAAAAAATGGAACATGGATCCACCAAAATAGAAGTTATCTAATCGTATAAGTATAGTTATAGTCATCCCAAAATGAAATAAGTACAACCACCAAAAGAAAAACAATAAGTCCCTATACAACAAAACTAATCTGATCATACTCTAACAACTACAATAACATGAGTGACCTCCATACACTCCACAAGTCCCGTCTAGCACAATATTCATCTTCGCGGTAGCCTCCTCCTCATCAACATCCATAGAGGGATTTGTCTATTCAGAAGTCAGATCTACCCACGAGATAGGTGGCTTCGACGGTGTTGAAATCTCAAAACAATTCAATAATTCATGGTCCAACCTAGATGTTCCTGCAATCTCTCGATCCACTGGTATTGGCCCCTTATCCTTTCCGCCAGTCCATGGTCCAACCACTGTATCCTCAACTCCCACGATGGCCTTCGCCTCAACTCTAACTAAGGAATCCTTCGCGTCTTCCCAAGCTCCACTCATCCCAAGCACCAATCCTGAAGGTACCGGATAATCGATCTTCCCGCGAGTGAGTTCCATGAGATATATTGCCCCAATTTTCCTACTAGTCCTCACTACCCTCCCCGTATAAGTAGCCCTACTTGAGATGGAGTCATATAGTCAAGCAGTCAACGAGTCCCGATCAGGGAAGTCTAACAATGTTACCGTCGTCAAGGTAACAGTTGATGAAATGAACTTGAGTATCATCGGACGATGGAAATGTCGTTAGACTTCCCTGATCGAGACTCACCGACTGAATCGTTGCAAGTAATAATAAAACGGTAGTACGAAGTGTTGAACTCAAGGATTGCGTTTTACTATTGAATTATATTTAATTACTAAATTGAACAAAAAGTTCCAAAATTGATTGAAATAATATTTAAAATTAACAAATGTAATAAAATTGATCCTTTATAATGAGAAAAATATTAGGGATGAGTTTCACTTCGAATCCAACCATGGGGTCTAATTTGATCCTAGTTATTTAATTCCTTTATTGAATTATTATCGAATTCTCATTATTATTCTTGCCCTAATGTCTTAGTGACATGTCCTTTAATTCCAAAGTAACCCCTAATTCCTTAGTAGATTTAAGATTAGAACTAAGCATTACCGTACATGAATCCTCTTTTTAAACTATTGTCTTTGCAACTAATTTAATTGGTTTCATGACTTGCATCTATCCCTAGACTACAAATTCATGAATTTCTCATCTCAAGCATTCGTTAAGTCCACTCCTGTTTCAAAATACGAATCGTAGAACATTTTAATGTTGATCAAGTGATAAAAAGCATTAAGCACAAAGATGAGAAAAATAATTCAATAAACTCATTCATATAACTAGAAATCAAATAAAAAAAAACAAGGGTTTCATCTAGTTACACTCATCCCTAACAAATAGGGTTTAGTTACTCATGACAGAGATACAAAAGATAGGGATTAAAGAAGAATTACAAGAATTATTCATGGATGATTCTTGATAAAACTGCTCTAATAGTGTTAGAAACTACCGTATTTGAGTTTCTAGGCTAAGGCACAAGTCTCCCCACTTCCCATTAGTAAAAAAGATCCCTAGAAAGTAAAAAATATGCATTTTAATGAATGTTGATGCGTGTCGCACGCTCCATGTGCAGGATTTGCGCTCCAGGTGCGCCTGGACAGTGTCACTGATCTGGAATTGCCCCCCAGGCGCAGCTTTTCACTTTAGGCGCACAACTTCTTCTGGTTGACGTTTTTTGCATTTTTCACCTCTTTAGAGCGTGGATTTGGTTCCGGCGTCTTCATGAAAGTCGCCACTATGGATCTTAGCTTTCATTTGCACTTGGTTTTACTCCAATTGGACATCTAAAACTCCAGATATGGCTGAAATACTCCACATAGGTTATGTTGATTTCTCACTAAAATTCACCACTGCACTAAAACAAAGTAACAACGCAAAACTTCGAAAACTATCTACTTAATCAAGAAAATAAGAACATAAATATTTCATTAAATCAAATAAATAAAATTAACAAAATATATCAAATAAGTCCTTAAATTAACTAATGAATAAAAGATAAATAAGACTACAAACAATAAAAAAAAATATATATATGATGAAGAGTCATCACAACTCCAAACTTAATATATTGCTTGTCCCCAAGCAACAATTAATTTGAGACTTGGTGCAGTTAAACGCGAACTTAAACTCAATTTCTCAAATCAAATCAAACTCAATTTTCAAAGTTCCAGCTACTACAAAATATTCCTCATGCTCTATGATTGCTTACAAAAAACAACAAAATTTGTACACTTGTTTAGAAATTTCTCACCAAAATTTCTCTCACGTGTTTAGAAAAGGTTATGAATTTATCACTTAAATCCTAGAACATGCATCACGCTACCATAGGCTTGAAAAAATTATAGTTAGCAATCACAATGCAGCAAACACATACACTTTTGGAAGACTTTCGGGTTGTAATGGGGCTTAGGTAAGGGTAGGACATTTTCGGATATTAAGCTTTACTACTTGGAGTTCGGCATACTTTTCCAAATTATTCTACCATTTTTAATTTTTCTTCACCTTTTTATTCTTGAGATTCTCACACATTAACAAAAGAACCAAGAAGATATTATTTACCAAAGTACACAAACTGATTGTTTTTTCTTTTGCTTTTTCTTTTTTTCTTCTTTTTGTGAGAATCATCACCCCAAAATTAGAACTTTGTCAAGACAAAAAACTTTTTTTCTACCTAACTCCAAGTAAGGTGATTTAATTAAAGTCAAGTATTTGGCTTGTAATGTGGCTAGTAAACGAAATAAAAGGGCAAGGCTCAAAGGGGCTAGCAAAGGGTAAAATTTTCATAGGGTAGTTAGAAAGGCTCAAGCGACCAAACAAAATTGTCTCAGTGTATGCATAAATTACAAGTGATGTAAGTCAGAATTACTGCAAGTTTTGAAGGGATAACACATGTTTGGATAATCACATAACAAAGAATTAAAGTGTTTAGGCCCAAAAGCTCATACTTAGGATAATAAGGAGTATGAACTATCTAAATGATGTCAAACATGCTACTACAAAATTTATTTAATGGCAAGTGAGACTTCGACAACCAAGGAGTAATCAACAATGCATGCATTAGTGAAACTTATCGAATTGAGCAATGATATGAGCAACAAAAATAGAGTTTAATTTTCAAAATCCCAAAAAGAAAACTTAAGACCAAATGCAAGTTTTTAATAATTCTTCATCATAGTACACGTTTACACACAATTAGAAAGAAACAAATTCAAATAAAAAAAATAAGATTGCATAAAATAAAAGTTACCTCTATCTGTAGGTTGCCTCCCACGAAGCGCTTCTTTAAAGTCATTAGCTTGACGCCTCAACTATTGTCAAGGTGGTATATATGACAGGAAGAACACATTATCCTTCTTTTTCTTTTTCTTTGGTAGAAATTCCATGAACTTAAGAAATAAAAAATGTTGCTTCCATGTCCTTCCATGTCCTTTCAAATTGATTAAAATAATATTTAAAATTGACAACTGTAATAAAATTGATCCTTTATAATGAGAAAAATGTTAAGGACGAGTTTCACTTCGAATCCAACCTTGGTGTCTAATTTGGTCATAGTTACTGAATTCCTTTATTGAATTATTACCGAATTCTCTTTATTATCCTTGTCCTAATGTCTTAGTGACAAGACCTTTAATTCCAAAGTAACCCCTAATTCTTTAGTAGATTTAAGATTAGAATTAAGCATTATCGTACAGGAATCCTCTTTTTAAACTATTGTCTTTGCAACTAATTTAATTGGTTTCATGACCTACATCTATCTCTAGACTACAAATTCATGAATTTCTCATCTCAAGCATTTGTAAAGTCCACTTCCGTTTCAAAATACGAATCGTATAACATTTTAATGTTGATCAAGCAATAAAAAGCATTAAGCACCGAGATGAGAAAAATAATTCAATAAACTCATTCATATAACTAGAAATCAAATCAGAAAAACAAGGGTTTCATCTAGTTACACTCATCCCTAACAAATAGGGTTTAGTTACTCATGACAGAGATATAAAAGATAGGGATTAATGAAGAATTACAAGAATTATTCATGGATGATTCTTGATAAAACTGCTCTAATAGTGTTAGAAACTACCGTATTTGAGTTTCTATGCTAGGGCACAAGTCTCCCCACTTCCCATTAGTAAAAAAGATCCCTAGAAAGTAAAAAATATGCATTTTAATGAATGTTGATGCGTGTCACACGCCCCAGGCGCAGGATTTACGCTCCGGGTGCGCTTGGACAGTGTCACTGGTCCGAAATTGCGCCTCAGGCGAAGCTTTTGCGCTTCAAGCGCACATCTTCTTCTGGTTGACGTGTTCTGTATTTGTCACTTCTTTAGAGTCTGAATTTGGTTTTGGTGTCTTCATGAAAGTCATAGCTATGGATCTTGACTCTAATTGGACATCTAAAACTCCAGATATGGATATAATACTCTACCTAGATCATGTTGATTTCTCACCAAAATTCAGCACTGCACTAAAACAAAGTAACAACGCAAAACTCCGAAAAATCTCTACTTAATCAAGGAAATAAAAACATAAATATTTCACTAAATCAACGAAATAAAATTAACAAAATATATCAAATAAATCATTAAATTAACTAATGAATAAAAGATAAATAAGACTAAAAATAATAAAAAATATGCATATGATGAAGAGTCATCAGGTAGTCAAGACAAGCAAGAGAGCTGATGCAGTATACCTCGTGAAGCTCACTCGTGAGAGAATTGAATATTTGATACCTTCAGGATTGATGCTTGGGATGAGTGGAGCATGGGAAGATGTAGAGGATTCATCAGTTAGAGTTAAGGTGGAGGCCACCGTAGGAGCTGAAGATACAGTGGTTGGGTCGAGGACTGACGGAAAGGATAAGGGATCGATGAATGACCCCCTATCGACTGTCACTGAAGTAGTGGACTGTTTTGAGATTCCAGCATCGCGGAAGCCACCTATCTCGTGGGTGGATCTGACTTCTGAGGAGACTGTCACTGAAGTCTCAATGTTTGGTTTACTTCGTGTGTTTGTTTCGTTTGATTTAATATTGTAAGGGAAAAAGATTATGATTAATTAGGGTTATTGTGGTAAATTTTGTGATTGTTTACTTAGGTTTATCATTTGTATATTGGAACTTGGATGATGGTTCAGTGATTGATTTGGTTACGTTTTAATTTTGTTTATTTGAATGTTGTTCTTGTAATGCTGATGCCAGGTGGGTATGGAGTGGCAACTGGAGGACCTTTAGCCTGGGGTCTTTGTTACAATCATGAAATGAGTCCTAGTCAGACATATTGTGACAACTATTACAAATTGACATACCCCTGCACTCCCGGTGCTGAATACTACGGACGTGGAGCCATTCCTATTTACTGGTATATATATGTTTAACACTACTAAATACTGATAATAGAACCCTTTTTTAGTTTTTTTTTTTTTTTTCCAAAAAGGTGGCTACTAAATACTATATAATTAAACATTGAGACTTCCCTAACATCCCTGACCAGTGTACCAAATTAATCAGACCTGATGAAGGTTAATACCTTATTAAACTTGCAAGATTATTTGTTTACTGGTGATGACAACAACGTCCCCTCATCTGTGAAAAATGGACAGCATTGGGATTCTGGTGCTCTTAATATATCTGTTCATCCTAAGAACCTCAATAACTGTGATCATTGAACTTGATTTAAAAAAATAAGTTATGGCTTGAACTTTCTTTGATGTGTAAATGTCGCATTTGACCCATATGATTAGAAGAGGTGAAAGCCTTCAAGATATGGCTTAAACTATCATATTGTACGATATGTAAGTTTCTGTTGTCTCAATGTGCTGGATATTTGATCATATTGGTAAGATGACAATCAATGACACAATTAAGTAGCATGTCTGTCAAGTGTTTAAGGCAAAGATGAAATTCCTGTGAAGATTCAAACCCAAATTGCATGCACACTTTTATTAGAAACAGTTGTAGTTATATGTAATGGAACTGGTTTTACTTGAAATGTAGAATATGCATCGAGAAAAATAGTCTTGAAATGATAGCCTGGTTTATGACTGTACTTTTTCGTATTTGGTAACATCAATATCGTTTCTCATTACCTTTATTATCTCGACCTTCTTGGTGTCAGTCGTGAACAAGCTGGACCCCATGAGTTCCTCACATGTGGTGAGCAGGTTCCTTTCAACCCATCCTCAAAATCTGCATCGTCTTGAATTAGATCATGTTTATCAGCATATAATATTGTTGTGCCTATACCTTTGAAAATGGTAAGATAATAAGTGTTCTTAAAGTTATTGGCAATGCAATAATTTTGAACTGTATGGCAGTGTGCGAATTCTTTATATAGTTTTTTGTTTGTTGTTGTGTAGAAGTATAAGTCATTTGTAATATTACACTTTGTGAAAAATCTGTATCTGGTATATAATTATTTATGAACGTTTTTTGTTATTATATACATTCCTTGGTTGCAGATGTTTTGAACTTGGCTATTTTATAAGCTAAGTCTGGAACCAAGGAATTTTACAATTTAAATTGGTTTTTATAAGCCTAATTATATACTACTTTTTGTTCTTTTTATTTCTTAAGATAATAGTCTCATGAGTTGGATGGTCATGGGATTAGAAGATCAGACTTCTACTTATAAATTTTTTTTTAATTATAAAATTTAGTGTGACAAAATTATGCCTAGTCACAACCCATTTTTTTCTATTGTTCAACCTATTTTTTTCATTGTGTGAATCACAACTTTCATACAATAGCCAAGTTCTAGTGCTCTTTCTTCATGCCTCTCCCTAGACATGAAAGACTTGTGGGTTTGTAAATTCAATCCAATAATGTAAATGTATAGTAAAATATATTGTATGGAAAATAATACATGTAATATAAATTGAAATGTATAATTGAAAAAATGCATTAAAAATTAAAAGACTCGTTTATTTTAGAATAATTTTTTATTGTTGAAAATAAGTAAGTCATTATAAAACAAATATAATAGTATATATTTAAATGAGATTAAAATATTATTGCGCAATTGCCAGCACCTAACTAAATAAATGTGGGTCCGTCTCTACATAAATGACGATGTGTATTTTACAAAACTCATACCTTTAACCATAAATGAATTTATTTTCTCAAAGGTTCAGTTTTCAAAACATTTGTCATATATGAAAATTTTCACTTAAATTTTGATCATATTTTATTATAAATTTTAAAAAACTTTAATAGTATAATATCTATCTTATTAATATGGTAATCAACTTGAAAAATTGCTTGTTAGAGACCCAAAAGAAGAAGTTGCAAACGATTTTTTTAAGCAGGAATTAGAGTACAATAGCATCATATAGTAGTAGAATTGACATTCCAACTATATTTTATCCATTATCATTTGGAGCACTTCAATAAATTTATTAAATTAAAAAAGTAAACAGTTTGAGGGAAGTAGTAAATCAAAACCCATGGAAATAAGAATCGACAACAATATCTCATTGAAAATCTTATTTAGAAAATACAAAGAGATAAAATCAAGGTAAAAGAAAGAATAGTATACTGCAGTTGAAAAATCATTTTTCAAAACAAAATATTAAGCATTTCTGTGTTGTGTTCAAGCACTTACGATTATTGACTTAGACATAAGCCCATTATACCATAAGCTAAATACCAACTTAAATTGTAAAAATGAAACAAAATCAAAACGTAAATACTAAATAAAATGTTTTTACATGAATAGCTTACACTAATATCAAAAATAAAAGTATTTTATATAATAAACATATTAAATCTTTCAAAAATATTAGAAAGTATTAAACCTATTTTTATTTACACAAACATATATCTTGGTTTTTCATGACTTATAAAATAACTTTAAAAAATTAATTATGATATTTTTATAAAGTATAAAATTAATTTTTCATTAAATTTTAATTTATTTTTAATCAATATCAGGTAAATTGTAATGCTGAGTAAATGACTTAATTTTTTGTTGTTTTTGTTGTACAAAAGGGACATCTTCAAAAATACCATCACAATCACTTATTGCTTAGGTAAAGATGTGAAAGACGGTTAATTTGAATTTGAGGAATGAGCTTTGAAAATATTATTAATTGGGTTGATGATTATTTTCTACATATTATACGTGTCATTAACTTATTTATAAATCGAGTAAACTAGTTCAATTCAAATCCTTGTACAAATTTTTTATATTATATAATGTGCTACTCCTTCTAATCTATAATATAAGTAAAATTTTTGTAAAGTATGTGGTCCAATAAAGAAAAAGGATGGATGTAATTTAAAATTATACTTATAATTTTTTATTTATTAATAAAATAAAATTGTTTTTAAATATAAATAACTTTTAAATAATATTTAAAA
>JBBPBT010000888.1:618223-630159 GCA_037974875.1 Cicer bijugum | reverse complement strand
CAATTTTTACTATGGTTAAGAACAATTTGAAAAGGTTGTAAAAAAAATTAAAAAGGAATTGAAAGGTGATTTTTTTCTTAACTCTCCATATTCCAAAGAAAATCGTATTTTTTAAATATCGTCATGATAATTAAAATTTCTGCTGAAAGTTAAGTAAGTAAAATTTGATTATTAATTATTTTATTTAGGATACAAACTTATATTCTTTTAAGCGTTTTCCATCTTTAATTAATTGACCTCAATCAAAATAGTTGCTTTTTAATTCCCTCTAAAATTTATATTCTTTTAATCTTACCAATAACATTGACTCATTTATTGAATTATTAATTTTTGATTGGTATTAAAATATAGTCATATTAGGTATGTGCTTGAAAGTAAGGGAGTAGTAGAATCAAAATATTTGAGGAACAAGACGAACTACATTACATTAACGTATTTTGTTGGGCAAATAATTATCATGATGAAGACAATTGAAAGCAAAGGATGTAAAATATTAAATAATATGGATAATTTCAGTATAAATGTGTAGACTCCTACTTCATTTTTCAGAGAGTGGACATACCTCTAATTATATGCTACTTTTTGTCCTCTTCTTGAGATAATAGAGTTTCATGAGTTGGATGGTGATAGGATTAAATGATCAGAGTTTTACTTGTAGATTTTCTATTTTTTACTTTTTTTATTAAAAAATTTAGCGTGAGAAGATTATGATCAGTTCAATGTAGGGACCACCTTAGGGTTTGTTGATCACTTGTAAATAAATGTATATTTACCTCTCTAATAGTTGCAACATGTGAGTCCAACTGGAAATAGATCACAAGTTAAACTAAAAAATACATTTACCATTTCAATCAAATGCTTTTGGGTGTTATTAATTTAGACTCTATGCTGTAAATTAAAGACATAGTCGTAAATTATTTTTTTTAGAGGAAAAGAACATTAATTTGTATTAATAACTATGGATATTTGTGGTGCAATTTGGTTCAGATATGAGACCAAAATTCATCCAATGCAAAAATTAAATTGTTAGTTGTTTAGTTTGACTTGGATAACAGTTAAAAAAAATTTGATTCCCTTAAATTAACGCGATTTAAATTATATCGATTTTCGATTATCCAAATTATAATTATAAAATATTGATTGATTTTCATTATTATTATTATTATTATTATAAATCTATCAAATAATACTAATAAAAAATAAATAAGTACTAAAGTTAATATATTTATATATATATATATATATATTGGTTAGATTTCGAAAATAAAATTTAAAATCTAATCTGATCTATGTAATTTACATATAAAAAATTCAAACATATTCAACTTTATGCAGTTTAAATATATTATAATTTAGTTTTGTGCAGTTTCAATTTTTTTAAAACAATTTGCAATTTTTTTTATCAAATTGGATTTTAACATCCATCCATGATAGTAACCACATTCTAGAATAAAAGATGTACAACGATGACAAGTTATATATATGTGTGTGTAAAATGCTTTCACTACTATAACTCATCTCACTAAACTAATTCCTAGTACATAGAAGCACTTCCCACCTCAACCAACACCATTCCCTTCATAAAACTACAATTACTCTACCGACACATATCTTCATTCATAAACACTTTCAAAACATCACAATGAATTGCTTCTCTTATTTGTTACAATGACTCCTTCAATAACCACTTTCAAATTAATCATCGTCTTTTTCTTTTTTTTTTCACCTCTCTTGATGTTAGTAATGTTGCCTCTATCCAAGCTAGATTTCCAATGTGGGTCAAGGCACGTGACCAAAATTTACTGCCTCAAAATTATCTCTAGTAACTTGAGTTACCATATAAAAATCATTGGTACGAATATTATATAATCTCACGTTGCAAATTTTAATTTCTACTTTTCTTGTTTGTCTCTTTTTAATATAATTTTTATTTTAGGAAATCTTCATTTTTTTTACTCAAGGATATCTTCATGTTTGAATATCATATTAATTTTATGCACGTGGTTCTATTAAAACCATACTATTTGAATAAAATATGTGTAAACCCGACTCAGAGCATCATTTAGTTAATTTATTTAAAAAGAAAAGTAGATTTTTTAAAATGAAAAACAAAGAGAATTATATATATATCATGGCTTAGCTGAACCTTCAAATTGTGGTGGTGAGGGATGAGAAAAAGTGCGAGCTGGAGAACGTTCTTGAACAGGAGAACATTCTGAAGAAAGGGTTGGGGAACATTTAGGTAACGGAGAATGTTCTGGAGAGGCGGATTTAATGAATTGTAAATTTTGTTTGGGTGCAAGTGTCTTCTTTCTTTAAGGATTTTTTAGGTTTTTTTTGGCTAGGTATTCGGTAATGGTCATGGTGGTTTTAGTTTTCATGGGTTGTTGTGTTGGTTTTTTAATTTGAGTTGAAGGTTGAGATTATTTAGGAAGGGAAGAAAATATTTCATTTATCAATCTCCTTTTTTGATTAGGAGGAGTGGACTAAGATGGTTTAGAGGAAATAGAAGGTTTTGATGGAGTGAAGGGTTTGGTTTGTTCTGTGGTGGTTGTATGAGCAGGAGTATCTGATGAGTCATCAGTTTCTGAATCTGAGAGGATGAAGTAGTATGGTTTTTCAATAGAAGCTTTAGAGGTACAAATGTCAGATTGTGCTCTCATGGAACGTCTTGCTGTGAACAAGTGAGGAGGAACTTGAGCAAGATTAGGAGGAGGTCGTGTGTAGAGTGGTGGAAGAATGGTGGATAAAGGTTTATGATTAATGGTGATATTAGGGGATGATGAAATGTGGTCAGAGAAGGAGGTGTCAGAGGAAATACATAGAGGAGTTGGTCGTGGTGGTGGAGAAGGGGATCGTTGTGATGATTCAGATGATGGAGATGATGAAGATGGTGAATACGAATATGCATTCTTTCTTGCAGATTGCTTTGTGCGCGCCATTTTTGTGGGTTGCGAAGGTTTTTTTGAGTGAGAGAGGTTTAAGGAAGGAGATGAGAAGTTTAGTTTACTGTTTTTCGTTTTTAAGGAGAAAACTGAGGGAGATGAAATGGTTAGTGTCAGTAATGCTGTTTTTTTAGAAAAAGTAGCAATGATGATTTGGAACCTTGGGAAGGAGAAGAGGATTTTGAGGACAATCGTGTAGTGTGTCAGTTTCCTTTGCAAATAGAGAGACACATGCATTAAATGCCAAGTTTTTCCTTTTTGGTTGAGAGGGAAAATGGTTAAGAAACGAAGACTGTTGCCTGAAAAGTGGAGATTGATAAACGTTCTTTGTTTTCTGCAGAAGCAATTTTTAACCAGAATTTTCTGGATTTTTCGTGATTTTCAGTTTCTTTTTTATTAAATTGAAATTATCCTCAACCAAAGGCTTTGTGAAGATGTCAACAAGTTGATTTTGGGTATCAACAAAGATTAATTCGATAGCTTTCTTATTGACATGATCGCGAATAAAATGATGTTTTATTTCAATATGTTTTGATCTAGAATGTTTTATTGGATTTTTACACAAATTTATAGCACTAGTATTATCACAGTAAATTGGAATTCTAGAATAGCTTATTGAGTAATCTTCGAGTTGATTTTTAATCTATATAACGTGTGAGCAGCAGTTTGCTGCTGAAACATATTTAGCTTCAGTTGTTGATAAAGCTATAGTGTTTTGTTTTCTGCAAGACCAACTTGAAGTAGCAATGTCAATTTACAAGAAAGGGGGGGTTTGAATTGTAAATGCACCTTTTAAAAATTCCTGTTAAAAACTTAAGAAAATAACTCAAGATTGATATTGGTTGTGAAAACAGAGAACGTTCTTGGTTTTAACCAGAAAATAGAGAACATTCTTGGTTAGTTAAAATCAGTAATTCAGTTTATGTATTTAACTTGATAATCAATCAAACTGAAAGTAAATAAATAAGGGAAGAGATACCACACAGCGATATATCCTGGTTCACCCAACGCGGGTTACGTCTAGTCCTCACAACCGTGAGATTTTCCACTAATTGTTTAAAACAAATAACTTTCTTGATCTTACAACACCTATTCTAGATCAATCTTAATCTAATTCAATCTCTATTACTTTCTACCCAGAAAGTAATAACAACACCTATCTAACCTTGATAGGATGTAATCTTAAACAAACTATAAAGAAACTCTTATAGTTTGAGTTTTTACAATTGGATTGTTTTTGTCAGAATCTAAGATTTCTCAACTCTTGTTTGATAATTGATTCTTTACAAATGATTTACTGATAATTGCGCAATCTGATATATGAGTATACAGCAGCAGCTATTTCGTGAAAGCAGAAAGTAAGATTGCATCTGTTTTGCCGAATTTCAAGTTTAAGTGTGATTGATTTGTGGATTTCTCTACACTTGAATTTCTTGCCTTCATTCTGGATATTGGCCTTCTATTTATAGACTGTAGACGCACTGGATGAAGGTACAAAAGAGCTGTTGTAGAGGCTCTGCTTTTTGACTGAAGCAATGTTTCAGAATAAATTTAATCCTACTTTGAAATAGCTTTTTGACTTTTCTGGCTTAGCATTTAAAGCAGTTATGTCCTTTTTAGAAAGACCTTTGATGTTTCTTCATTGATCTTGGATGGTACAATCTTTGTCTTGAGTCTTGAGTGTAGCTAGATAAGATTGGATGAGAAATACAGACTGAAACAGAGCATATGCAAGGCTGCTGTTGTTGTGTAGAAAACGGAGAACGTTTAACGTTCTCGGTTTGTTAATATGAACTTTCTTGAGCTTCAATAATTATTCTAGGGATCCCGTTTTAATCATTCTGGATTTCCTTTGCAATTGTCTTGTCATATGTCAAGATTGATCGAACTTTCTTGACATTTGATTTTTGGAGTTTGCAAACTGTCATGACTTTTGTCTGTCTTTGAGTCATTTTATTTTGGAGCTCAAATAGCCTTTTTGAGCTTGGATGAATTCTACTTATTCCTTGCCATGTACTGATTGTATATCAATAAATTTCTTGGGAAGATTCTTTGTTAAAGATGTAGAAAAAGTTTGACCAACATGCTATGATGAACTTTTATGAAGTTGGAGCTCTTTCTCTGTTGTAGTGTTCTTGTTGTTGTTTTCTTTGCTTTACTTGATTAAATTCACTCAAAAATAAAAGTTAAATTAACATAACATTTAGAATCATAATTAACATTCTTAATTAACATTTTTTTTTCATCAAAACATTAAATTGAGATTTTGTCTCAACACAGCTTATCAATGCTTCACCTAAGAACTGACATGCTCCACTTGTGCTCTTTCTTTCGATTTTGTCTCCAGTATAATCAACATCAAAATACGTCATAAGATCAAAATGCGAACCTTTTCTATACCAAAGACCAAGATTAGTGGTTCCAACAAGATATCTAAATATTCATTTTACTGCTGTAAGATGAGATTCTTTTGTTGCTGATTGAAATCTAGCTCAAAATTGTACTGCAAATATTATATCAGGCCTACTAGCAGTTAAATAAAGAAAAGAACCAATCATTCCTCGATATTCGTTTTTAGACACATAATTTCCATTTTCATCTTTCTCTAAAGAAGAAGATGGGTGCATGGGAGTGGTCATCATCTTTGATTCATTCATTTTATATTTGACCAACAGATCTTTAATGTATTTTTCTTGACAAATAAAAATATCATTTTCATATTGTTTAATTTGTAATCCAAGAAAATATCTTAACTCATCCATCATACTCATTTCAAATTCACTTTGCATAAGTTTTGAAAAACTTTCACACATTTTTTCATTTGTTGATCTAAAAATGATATCATCAACATATACTTGAACAATGAGTAAGTCATTCTTTTCAGTTTTCTAAAATAAAGTAATGTCAATTTTTCCCCTTAAGAATCCATTTTTGATTAAGAATGAACTCAATTTTTCATACCAAGCTCTTGGTGCTTGTTTTAGGCCATATAGAGCTTTGGTAAGTTTGAAAACATGATTTGGTTTTGATTGATCTTCAAAACCCTGGGGCTATTTCACATAAACTTGTTCATTCAAAAATCCATTTAAAAAAGCATTTTTAAGATCCAGTTGAAACAATTTAATAAGCTTATGAGATGCATATGCAAGAAGTATACGAATAGCTTCTAACCTTGCAACTGGAGCAAAGGTTTCATCATAATCTATACCTTATTGTTGATTGTAGCCTTGAGCTACTAATCTTGCTTTGTTCTTGATAACCTTACCTTCTTCATCTAGGTTATTTCTTAAAACCCATCGCGTACCAATAATTTTTTGATCCAATGGATCAGGTACTAGTTCCCATACTTCATTTTTTTTTAAACTGCAGCAGTGCTTCCTTCATGGCATATATCCAAGATTGATCAATAATGGCTTCCTTGATTGATTTTGGTTCAATCTAGGATATCATTGCCATGTTGTTTTCATCATTCTTGAATGATTTTATTGTTGGAACCCCATCAGCAGTGTCTCCAATAATTTGTGTTTGAGGATGATCTTCAATCGTTCTCCAGCTTTTCGGTGGAGAATGATAGGGAGATTGTTTATCAATCTCTGTTTTCTGCAAACTATTTTGTTGTTGTAACTCATTTGGAGTTTCTTCTTTCTCATCTTTTTAACTTATATCTAAGTCATCAAACTCATCAAATAATATGTGCATACTTATTTTGACAACATTAGTTCTTAGATTAATACTCTATATCCTTTAGAATCAGTTGAGTACCCAAGAAAAATTGCTTTATCAGATTTTGCATCAAATTTTCCAATAATATCTTTGTTATTTAAAATATAGCAATAATAACCAAATATATGAAAGTAAGAAATGCTTGGTTTTCTATTTTTCTATATTTCAAAAGGTGTTTTGTTGATGATCTTTCTGATGGATACTTGGTTCAGAATATAGCAAGATGTGTTTATGGCTTCAGCCCAAAAATACCTTTCAACATTGGATTCTTCCAAGATGGTTCTTGCTATTTCTTGTAATGTTCTATTTTTTCGTTCAACAACTTCATTTTGTTGTGGAGTTCTTGCACATGAAAGATTATGAGAAATGCCAAGTTCATCAAAGAAGTTTTTAAACGACGCATTTATGAATTCTCCTCCATGATCACTTCTTACAGAAATGATACTGGATTCTTTCTTATTTTGTACCTTCTTGCAAAATATTTTAAATGCGTCAAATGCATCGTCTTTTTGTTTTAAAAATAGCACCCAAGTAAATCTTGAGAAATCATCAACAATAACAAAACCATATTTCATTCCTCCTAGACTTGTTGTTTTGACTGGCCCAAAGAGATCTATGTGAAGTAGTTCAAGAGTTCTATTTGTGGATACAAAATCTTTTGAATGAAAACTACTCTTGACTTGTTTTCCTTTTGCACATGCTTCACTTATTTTATATTTTTCAAAATCCAATTTGGGTAATCCTCTAACAAGATCTAATTTTGAAATTTTTGAGATTGTTTTCATACTAATATGCCCAACTATTTTATGCCATATCCATTTATCTTTATTAATTGATATAAAACAGGATTCATCAGGTAGTTCTTCAAGATACAAAACATATAAGTTTTTCTTTTGATTTCCAGAAAATAAAGTTTCTCCAGTTTCAGTTTTTTTGATTTCACACATTTTTTATTTGAAAATAACTTCACATCGATTATCACACAGCTAACTTATGCTTAACAAATTTTGTTTTAAACATTCAACATATTGAACATCAATTATTTGAGCAGAGTTTGTCTTACCAAGGGTTCCTTTACCTTTAATTTGAGCTTGGTGGTCATTTCCAAAAGTAACCGATCCTCCATCTTTCTTGGTGAATGTTATAAAGCAGTCTTTATCTTCTGTCATGTGTCTTGAAAAACCACTATCCAAGAACCAAGGCTTTCTCTTTATAATTGGAGATCCAACCTGCATATGACGTTAGTTCAGCCTTAGGTACCCACTTTGTTTTGGGTCCTTGAAAGTTAGTTTTAAGATTTTCTTTCTTCTTAAAATAACACAATGTTTTTTCATGATTGTTTTTGAAACAATTTTTAACATTTTATTGTTGATTTTGGAATTGATTTGATAATCTTTTTTTCAGAAGATTTTAACTTTGTTTTTGAAACATTTCAAGATTGTTCTCCTTTTACCAGTTTTTCTTGAGAAGGCTCAACTTTCATTTTGGAACTTTCTCTGTTTTGAAGACAGCTTGGAGAATGTTCTCCGTTTTGCTGTTTTTCTAATACTGGTTTGGCAGAACGATTTTCTTTTTTAATCAACCTTTTTTTTTTAACCTTTTCATCTCTTTTTCTAAAATAGCAAGCAAATTCCAGATGTCCAAGTTTTTTACAATATGAGCATCTAGTTTTGCATCTTTCTTCTTTTCTTTCTGGTACAAAGAAATTTTCATACAACTTTGTGTTTTGAGTTTGATTAAACCCAAGACCAGCTTTATCACAGATTCCTATTTGAGATCCCATAATTTTCTGAAACGTTTCAATAGCTTTAATGAAATTTAATAGATCAGTTTTAAGAAGTTCATTTTCATTTTTAAGGCGATCGTTCTTCGTTTTCAACGAAGACCGTTCTTGGCCTTCTTGTTTTTCAAAAAAAAAATTGTGTTTCTTTTAATTCTTGAATGATGTTTTTGAGTACATTATTCTTATCTTGACTTTCTTCTTTTTCTTTATGAAATTGTTATTTCAAGAAACTACATTTTTGAATAAGGATATTTGAATCATTTAACAGGTTATCAAATTCAATTCCTATTTGTTCACATAAATAACATGGTTCAGAATTTTTTACCTTATCTTCCTCTGTTTTTGCCATTAAGCATATGTTAGCTTCCTCATCTTCTTCAGTTTCTGATTCTTCTGAATCATTCCATGTTGCAATCATTGATTTCTTTTTGTTTAAGGGACACTCTGCTTTGTAGTGTCCTAATTTGTTACATCCAAAGCACGTGGCTTGGCTTTTGTCTACTTCTGTTTTGGGATTTTTGTTTTGAAATCCCTTTTCGATTTGATCATTTCTTCTCATCATTCTCTGTATTCTTCTGGTGAGAAGAGCAATTTCATCAACATCTTCTTGTTCATTTTCTTGTGGTTCTTCCTCTGTGATTTTTTCTTGAGATGTTTTTAGTGTTATTACCTTTCCCTTCTTGATTGGTTTGTCTTCTTGTAGCAGTACCTCATGTGCTCTTAAAGTTCTAATTAATTCTTCCAAGGGAAGTGATTCAAGATTCTTGGCTTGGCTTATAGCTGTTACCATTGGTCTCCATAGGATTGGAAGGCACCTCATGATTTTTCTTACTCTTTCTTGAACTGTGTAAGCTTTGCCAAGAGAATGCATTTCATTTACTATTGTTTTGAACCTTGAGTATATTTCATCAATGGTTTCTCCTACTTGCATTTCGACCAGTTCAAATTTCCTTATGTCAATGTCTATTCTTGTTTCTTTGACATGGATTGTTCCTTCATGGTGAGTCTGTAGTGTATCTCATACTTCTTTTGTAGTTATGCATTCATCTACTCTTTCACTTTCTTATCTGCTTAAAGCACATGATATGAATAACCGAGCTTTAGAGTTTAGGAGTATCTTAGTTTTATCATCAGTTGTCCAATCTGCTTCTTTCTTTATAGCAGAGGTTGAGTCATCTTGATTAACTTTTGATGTGAAATCTCCATCAGTAATGATGCGCCACATCCATGTGTCTTGAGATTTCAGAAACAACTGCATCTTATTCTTCCAGAAGTAGGAATCAGATCCATCAAAGAATAGTGGTCCGTTTGAAGATCCTCCTTCAACAATGTATTTGGCTTTCGACATCTTTTCTTTTAGATATTTTCTCTTGCACTTAGGTGTTTTTTAACTTTCTAGAGATCGTGCTCTGATGTCAATTGAAGTAACAATGTCAATTTACAAGAAAATGGGGTTCGAATTGTAAATGCACCTTTTTAAAAATTCCTGTTAAAACTTAAAAATATAACTCAAGAATGATCTTGGTTAGAGAAACAGAAAATGGAGAACGTTCTTGGTTTTTATCAGAAAACAGATAACGTTCTTGGTTAGCTTTAAAACAGAAATTTAGTTTATGTTTTATCTCAGTTAATTGACTAAGCTTGATAAATAAAAGGATAAGAGAAAGAATACCACACACAGATATATCCTGGTTCACCCAACTTGGGCTACATCTAGTCCTCACAACTTGGGCTACGTCTAGTCCTCACAACTTGTGTTTTTCCACTAAGTGTTTCAACACAGAGAACCTTCTTGGTTTTAGAGCACCTAGCTTAGATCAACCTTGATCTATTAGAAGCTCTATTTCTTTCCACCCAGAAAGTAAATTAATCACCTATCAATCTTGATAGGATTTGCTACAATCTACTCAAACTATATTTAAACTCTTATAGCTTGAGTTCTTACAATAATAAGATTGTGTTAATAGAATCTAAGATTTCTCAACTCTTGTTTGAGATTTGATTCTTAAAGTTATCAATAGCAATATCACAGTGAGATATAACTGATTAGAACTGATTCCTTTTTAGTGAAAATGAGAATTTCAAATATGTGAAAGTGAGTGAATAATGAGAGTTTGATAGCACTTGAAGTTTTGCCTTTTTTCCTAAACGTTGGCCTTGCTTTTATAGGAGATTTGAGCATTTAATGAGGAGCAAAAGAGCTATTGATAGTCCTTTGTCATTTTTGACCAAAACCATTAAATATGATTAAAAATAATCCAACCTTTGAATATTTTAAAACTGTTTTGATTGATGTTGTTACAACTTTGATAAAACAGTTTATCCTTTGAGTTAAAGATCTCTGAAGCTCGTCATTCAATTATTGATGTTGCATATTTGATCTTGAACCTTTAATCTGTCCAAAATAGTTTGAAGAATGATTGTAAACTTTTGCAGAAGTAAGGATATCAAAACTAGAGTTCTGCAGAAACGGAGATTGATTATCAATCTGGTATTGGTAGTTTTGAACTTTCTGGAGATTGATGATCAATTTGAAGATTCAGTTTGATTGATCTGGATGTCTTTTGTACATATCAAGGTTTATTGTGCTTTCTTGACAATTTGGCTGACAGTTGTTCCAAACTGTTTCAACTAGCTTAATTTGGGACCTTTTATCTCAATGATTTGAAAGCCTTCTTTGAAGGAGATTTGGCCTATTTGTTCTTTGCCATGTACTGATGTCCTTAGTATAAAATTCAGAGGCAAAAGCTTTGTTAAAAGAGTAGAGGTTGATTGGTCAAGTAACTGTGACAGATAGTCTTGAATCTGGAGATCATTCTCCACTTTGCTCAAAGTATTCTTCTTTCTTTGTCTGTTCAATTTTGTAATTATTTTCTTCGTTTGGTTTCATTGTTATCTTTGAATTAATACACTCAAAAGTACAAGTTAAATTAACACAACATTTTTGAATCATAATTAATATTCTTAATTAATCTTTATTTATTTTCATCCAAACTTTAATTTGAGAGTTTGTTTCAACAGAGGTCAGATTCGATTGAGGTTAGATCAGTACGGTGATGCAAAAATAAATAAATTTATTTATTTATTTATTTTCATTATGATATTTAAACAATAATAAAAAAAATTAGACAATATTTATAGTTTAGTTAATTCCATATAAAGTATATTTGCATGTTGAGGATTTGAATATAGTAAAGTCACATCATTAATTCATCATCACTTCATGAAGAGCGATCACGTTTTTTCATTTACACGTGAAATATTTACATGAGTTAAATAAATTTTAATCTTCTATAAATTTTGAAACTTGGTCTTTAAAAAACAAATTACAGTGTCTGGTCTTTAAAAAACTATTTTGCAAGTAGTTTTAGTCTTTTCTAAAATATCCATATTGATTTTTAAATGATTTTCTTACAAACATATTTACAACACTATAAAAAGTTCTTTCATAAAAAATAATCTCAAAATTCTATTTATGAATTCAT
>JBBPBT010000888.1:602684-615226 GCA_037974875.1 Cicer bijugum | reverse complement strand
AATAAAGTATTTTTGGTAAAATTGAAGAGCATTCAAAATACTATAAGAAATTTGTATTTTGGGGATTTTTTTTAAAATTAAATACATAGTTTACTAAAAGTTTAGAAATGAAGACAAAAATTAAGAAGTTTGAATGAAGTGAAAACAAGAATTTCGATGCTTGATTGTTGTACTATTTCTATTGTGTAAAAATGGGAGAGTAAGATTAATAGTTTCTTTTCGAGAAGATGAAAATGTTTTATTTTTTTAATATTTTTTTTTGTCTTGGTAAAACAAGTTTAATATTTTTCGTAGAGTAGGCATATCCATAATTATATAATACTTTTTTTTCCTCTTTATTTCTTGAGATAATAGAGTTTCATGAGTTGGATGGTGATGGGATTAAAGGATGTAAGACCCATAATTTTAAAGTGTACTTTATGTTTTTGGTATTGAGCTCGGAGGCTTTTTAGCCAAAGTTATTAATATTTTGGAGTTTATATGATCAAAAAGATATTTTGATACCCAATTAGAATTACTCGTCGATAAATAAATTAAATTAACTGCGGTGAATCTTTTACGAAGAATTTAATGCGTTCTGGGTAAAATAGTAATTTAATAAATATCTAAAGATTTTGAGATATTTGTTAATTATAATTAATATATATAAATATGTATATATATAAAGAAAAGGAAAGGAAGGAAATAGAAAGAAAAGAAATAGAAAGGAAGGAAAAAGAAAGAAAGGAAAAGAGAAGGAAAGAGAGAAAAGCAATTTCCCTCCCCTTCCTCACTGCCTCGCGAAATTCCTTTTTCTCCCTCCCTCCATTTTCGTTTTCTTTGCTTCCTTTCCCTCAAGAATAGAAACCCAAGGCTTAGTGGGAAAGAAAACAAAGATTTCTCAACTTCACTCTTCCTCTTTGATCCGAAAACGAAGAAAAACGGTTTAAGAATTTCAAAACCGTCAAACACAAACCTCGCCGTTTCTTCTAGATCCAAGCTTTGTTTTGCGAACGGATAGAAGGGAAAGTTACTCACCACTACACTACGGTGCTACTGAGCTAACATTGGAAGCGGTGTTGCGAGCGGAGATTTTACCGGATTTGCTCGCGGTACTGTAATCACACGTTAAAGCTAACGTGAAGGTAAGAGCTCCTTCCAAACTTTTAGTTTGCATTTAGGGCCTTATTTGTGATTGTGCTGAAAAGAATTTTTTTAGGGTTGGAGTATTGATTTGGAGAACATGTATCTAAGGCTTTATGGGTAAAATCTTAGAGTTACGTTTTGGTTATATTGATGAATGCTTCGTGGAAAATGAATTTAAACTCATTTATGTATGATTTTGAGTAAATGAAACTTGTGTGTTTGAGTGGTGGATTGTGTTGATTTGTGTTCGTTGTTTTGACGTATTCTTAATTGATACTAATGAAACTTGAGATGTGTTTGTGTGGTTTGTGTGGAAAATGATTTGGTGCGAATTATGGATTGATTGTGAAAGTATGTTTGAGTTTGTTTTGCGTGGAATTTGAAAACCATTAAGTTAAACGAGTATTAAGAATGGGGAATCTCTTAATGTCTTGTTTACTTAATGTGAGTTTGTGAAAATCGTTTAAGTTAAATGAGGATTAAGAATGGGGAATCTCTTAATGTCTCGTTTACTTAATATTGTTTGAAAATCGTTTAAGTTAACTGGGCGTTAAGAATGAGGAATCTCTTAATGTCTTGGTTACTTAATGTTTGTTTTGGAAAACCGTTTAAGTTAAAAGAGTATTAAGAATGGGGAATCTCTTAATACTTCAGTTTGCTTAATGTTTTGTTTTGAAAATCGTTAAGTTAAATGAGTATTAAGAACGGAGAATCTCTTAATGTATGCGTTTACTTAATGTCGTCGTAAACATGATTTTGTGGGGAAATGAAATATTGTGTTTTGGCGTGAATTGTGTAATAAATTTGTGAATATGTTTGAGTTTGTTTTGTATGGGATTTGAAAACCATTAAGTTAAATAAGTATTAAGAATGGGGAATCTCTTAATGTCTTCTTTACTTAATGTGTGTTTGTTTGTTTGAAAATCGTTTAAGTTAACTGGGCGTTAAAGAATAGGGAATCTCTTAATGTCTTGGTTACTTAATGTTTGTTTTGGAAAATCGTTTAAGTTAAATGAGAATTAAGAATGGGGAATCTCTTAATGTCTCGTTTACTTAATGTTTGTTTTTGGAAAATCGTTTAAGTTAAATGAGAATTAAGAATGGGGAATCTCTTAATGTCTCGTTTACTTAATATTTGTTTTGAAAATCATTTAAGTTAAATAAGTATTAAGAATGGGGAATCTCTTAATGACTTATTTACTTAATGTTGTTTTGAAAATCGTTTAAGTTAACTGGGCGTTACGAATGGGGAATCTCTTAATGTCTTGGTTACTTAATGTTGTTTTGAAAATTGTTTAAGTTAACTGGGCGTTAAGAATGGAGAATCTCTTAATGTCTTGGTTACTTATTGTTTGTTATGGTAAATCGTGCTGACCCGTGATAGGTAGCACCTCGGTAAACTGTACTGACCCGTGATAGGTGGTACGTTTACGATTTACGTTTGGTAAGTTGTGTTGACCATTGATAGGTGGCACCTCGGTAAGCAGTACTGACCCGTGATAGGTGGTACCCTTACGACTTACGCTTTTTCGTTTGGTAAATCGTGCTAACCCGTGATAGGTGGCACCTCGGTAAACAGTACTGACCCGTGATAGGTGGTACGTTTACGACTTACGTTTCTTGGTGAATTGTGTTTGTCCGTGAGAGACTGCACAAGTGTTTGTCCGTGAGAGACTGCACAAGTGTTTGTCCGTGAGAGACTGCACAGGTGTTTGTCCGTGAGAGACTGCACAGGTGTTTGTCCGTGAGAGACTACACCCTGGTAAATTGTGAATTGTTGGTTCATTTTGTCCGTGTGGGTATTGTGTTATAAGTGTTAAGTGTTATGTTTTGGAATTTGGTGATAACATGTTGATTGCAATACCATTTCGAAACTCATGATGGTGTAATAATTGTGTTATAAGTGTTAAGTGTTATGTTTTAGAATTTGGTGATAACATGTTTGATTTGCAATACTATTTCGAAACTCATGATGTTGTAGCAATTGCGTTATCAGTGCTAAGTGTTAAGATTCAGGATTATGTATGAATGTGATTGTGTTAGTTTATGAATTTTTGAAAGAATACACAGGGAAATCGATTTACCCAATCGATTTGATGAGTTACAGGGGCCCTGTCTCTCATGAAATCGATTTACCCAATCGATTTTGTAATATGTTTTTCAAAACTACTTAAGAAAATCGATTTGCCAAATCGATTGGATTCATTACAGGGGCTCTGTCTTTCACGAAATCAATTTGCCCAATCGATTGGATTCATTACAGGGGCTCTGTCTTTCACGAAATCGATTTGGCCAATTGATTTGGCCAATACAGGGGCTCAGTCTTTCTCGAAATCGATTGCCCCAATCGATTGATGCAAGTTCAGAGTTCAGTTTTCACTAAAAAATTTCAGGAAATCGATTGGCCCAATCGATTGGCTCAGTGGAAAATCTTATTTTGAGTTTGATAATTGATTGCTCAATTAATTTATCAATGTTTTGTTCAGTTATGTATTACTTGATGGATTGAGAACTCTATTTGATTTCATTTACATTTGGCAAGCATTATATGAACTTTTAGCATATGGAAAATCCTTTTAAGGTGCATGCTTAGTTGAGAGGATATTTTGTGCAATTAAAAACTTAAATGTTATGTGTTAACTGTTAATTTCGGTTGATGACTCTTTACAACTATTGTGGAAATCTGGGCTTTGCCCTCAGATGAGAGCCAGGATGATCCTACCGGTTCGTACCCTACGGATGGGAATGTAGATGGGAATGCTTGATTGAAGCTAATTTAGGAGGATCTCACGGGGCGCGTGGAGATCACTCAGGGTGTTTAATTGTTTTGTAAAGTGATCAGACTAGGTTGACACAGAGGGAACAAATGTCTTTCTTTTGGGTTGCTTTCATTTTTAAACTGGAAGACTGTACCACTTTTGTTATGTAAATATTTTGAATTCATATTTTGAGAACTTTTTCCGCTGCTTGTAAATTGTAATGACTTAATTATTTATCCAAAGGTGTTACCTTATTTATTTCTCTGTTTTATTTTAATTTCTTTTGAAAAAAAAAATACACCCTCACTTTGAAAAACGGGGTGTTACAGAGGACATGAGTTCTACTTATAGATTTTTATTTTTTATTAAAAATTTAGTGTGAGAAGATTTATGCCGAGTCCAACATAGGGACCACTTTAGCGTTTGTTGTTCACACGTGCAAATAAATGTATATTTACGTCTCTAATAGCACTTGCAACATGTGAGTCCAACTCCAAAATGTTTTTGTGTGTTATTAATTTAGACTCTATAATGTGAATTAAGGACATAGTAATGAGTTTTTTTTTTAGACAAAAATAACATTTGTATTAATAACTACGGGTATTTGTAGTGCAGTTTAGATCGGTTATGAGACATAAATTCATTCGATGCAAAAATTAAAATATTAGTGGTTTAGTTTGGCTTAGATGACATTTAAAAAAAATGTGATTATTGGATTAATGCGATTTAAATTAGATCGATTTTCAATTATCGAAATTATAATTATAAAATATTGATAGAATATTATTACTATCATTATTATTATTATTGTTGTTGTTGTTATTATTATTATTATTATTAAATTACATTAATATAACAAGTTTGAAATGACAAATGTCGATATTGTTAAGAAAAATGTCTTGCCTCGAATTCAAACATCTCATAGTTGTGTGTATTAATTATGATAGAATTTACTATCTATTTTAAGAAAAAAAAAAGTAATAAATTTGAAACAAAATATAACATTTAATGTATTAAAAATTAACATTACAAAAGAATATTAATGAATTATATTGGAAATATATGCAATAGTAAAATAGTAATATTAAATTAAGCAAATATATGTTTTACAAATAAAAATTACTAAGAAATAATACTAATAAAAAATAAATACCCAAATTGATATATATGTAATTTGCTTCAATTTTGAAAATTGAATTTGAAATCCAATCTCATCTATGTAGTTTACATATAAAGTTTACATATAAAGAGATTCAAACATATTCAATAATATACAGTTTTGTACATTTTTCAATTGTTTTAAAGCGATTTATATGGATTTGGATTTGAACATCCATGTTGATAACCACATTCTAGCATAAAAGATGGACAATGATGAGAAGGAATAATTATAAGTTATATAAGAAAAGACATGAGAAAAAATGAGACCACCAAAACAAAATATATATATATATATATATATATATATATATATATATATAGCTTCACCATAACTAAACAATATGCATTCACAATATGCGAGTGCATGAACACCAAAAAAATCAAATGCTCTAATCACAAGAGACTTTGACACTACATCTCAACCAATCAAAAACCTTAAAGCATTAGATATCTGAGTCACTTTTTTTTTTTATATCCAATATTTCATCAATTTATAATCGATGTGAGACTAACTCACACTTGAATTCCAATAGTGGGTGATCTTAAACTAATGGAGATGGAGTTGTGATAAATTTTGGGGCTATGGAAGCTTCTAGCAGAATGGTATGTAACTATAATGGACATTTTATTTTTGGATATGCTTGTTCTCTTTGGTGTGAATAATTATGAATACCGAAATGCGAGTTATCCTAAAAGGCTTGAAATTGGCATTTGAGAGAGGCTTCATATAGATTGATATTGAGTCAGACTCTAAAGTGTTGGTGGGTCTAATGTTGAATGGTTGCAATTCTAGACATTCTTGTTCTTTGCTAGTTCATCAAATAGATGGTTTCTTGCATCAAATTAATCAATTTATTGTGAAACTAATCAAGCGACATACACATTTTCTAAGCATAGTTTACATATGTTAGTTTAAGATAGAACTTTTTAGACTAATCATGATTTTTTCTCGTTCGTTGTGTTAGTTGATAGGAGATATGTGGCATTTCCTAGAAACTTTTAGTTGTATTTTTTTTTGTCTTCTCCTTGTTCATGGTTTAGACTTTTTTCATTCATAAGAAAAAAAAAATACTATTCATGAAATAGAATCGCAAAAGTAGTCCCCCATTTTGTTTCTCCCCAATTTTGGTCCAAAATTTGATGAAATTTCATTTTTTAAAGTTGTATTACACCATTTATGATCATATATTTCAGGTACAATTGTTGTAAATGAGATCTTGAGGCATGATGATGAATGCAAAAAAAATAAAATTTCATAAAGTTTTGGACCAAAATTCTGCTTGGGGACCAAAACTAGGGAGAACAAAATGGGAGGACTACTTTCGCAATTCAATTAAAATAGGGGGACCAAAACTGCAATTAAACCAATTTTTTTTTAAAAAACAAATATTATTTTCCAGATGATTGGACAAGATAAAATTTTAAATTTCAAAAATTGATATGACATATAAAATTAATTACGCATTGAAATGAAATCATATATGATGAAATCCGTATCATTCAATACAGAAAAGTTATAAATACTCTCTTTACATTTTATTAATGGAATATAATTATATAAATATAACCATTATTAAAATAAATAAATTTTGTATCATAGTCTACAATAATATTTAGTTTCATGAAAACTAATCCATGTTTTCCAATTTCCACGATTTCTTCACCTACTAAGGACTTATCTCAAAGTTTTGTTTTAATATTAACCGTCAGATTTCTTCTATGGCCTTGATTTGAAAGTAAATTGAGGGGTTTGTTTATAAGTAGACCAGGCGGTGGAGATATTACAACATAGTATACATCATACCAATTTGTCCATTGTCTTGTTGTCTGAACAATGTCAAAAGTAGGAAGAATGAAGTTGGGTTCACAAGGAATGGAAGTGTCATTGCAAGGACTTGGTTGTATGAGCATGTCTGCTTTCTATGGTCCTCCTAAGCCTGGAATTGACATGATTGCCCTCATCCATCATGCCATTCAATCTGGTGTCACTTTTCTTGATACCTCTGATATCTATGGTCCTCACACCAATGAACTACTTCTTGGAAAGGTTCACACTTTCTATTACACTTTTAGTTTTTCTTTTAATTGCCCCTCTTGAAATTTTTTGGGTATTTCACTTTGGTTTTGTTGAATCATGTTTTTTTGAACTGAAATTGAATTTTGATTGAATTGATTATGTTGAATTGATTTTGACTAAACGTGAGTTGAAGATGAAGTGATTTATTTTTGGATAGATTCGTGTAGATGTGAATTAAATGATAAATTCAAGGCTAAAAATCAATTCTTGAATAAAAAGTTATAAGAGGTTCATATGTGCATAGTTTTTCTTTTGATTACTTACTTGTGTTGATTTAATGTGAAAATTTCATGGTATGCACTTCTGTGATATTGCAATTTGGTTTTTTGTTGAATCTTGTGCTATGAACATATATGAAATTAATATCTATCGTATATAATCTGATTTTGAAAAAGTGTGAAAATTATGGAACAGGCTTTGAAGGGAGGGGTAAGAGAGAATGTTGAATTGGCTACAAAATTTGGAATAAAATTTTCAGAAGGGAAAGTTGAGGTCTCTGGTGATCCATCATATGTGAGAGCTGCATGTGAGGATAGCTTGAAAAGACTTGATATTGATTGCATTGATCTCTATTATCAGCACCGCATTGATAGTCGTCTACCAATTGAAATCACGGTTTGATCCTTTTAATTTCTCTCTGATTTGATTTTAATTAACACTCACTAGCATTTAATTAGATTTTTCTCTGACCCTTAGCACTGTTAGGATTGGCTTATTTGAGTTTATCTACTAGCATAATCACTTTCTACATAAGCATTTATATATGCTATATGTGCTTAATTAAGTTATTTATCCCAACTAGCATTTGGTTTTTGAATACTATTGACATGACTAAAATATGCGACTACTTGCTTCAAAATGCTTTGATTGGAATAACTGAACCTATCATGTGCTTTACAACAACATATAATGATATCAATGTAAAAGGACAATTTGGGACTTCAACATTTTTCGGTTTTGTTTGTAAGATTGGGGAGCTAAAAAAACTCGTGGAAGAGGGAAAAATAAAATATATTGGTTTGTCGGAGGCCTCAGCTTCAACAATCAGAAGAGCACATGCTATTCATCCAATAACAGCTGTGCAGTTGGAGTGGTCACTTTGGTCAAGAGATGTGGAAGAAGAAATAATTCCAACTTGCAGGTATAATTTAGCCAACCCAAACTCCCTACCGTCAAAATCTTTTGTATCCACGCAGTCAAAACATTTGTAGTCAGTCGATCAAAATCATATTAACTAGATTCAAGTTAAGTATTTTATACTATAAAATAAAATAAAAATTGTATTATTTTAAATCATCTGATATCCATGGCTACCGACAGATCTTGACAAACATTATCTGAATTTTATTGTCTAGCATTTCTCTTTCTGTACTTTGATAAAATTGCATTGATTTGAAGTCTACCTTTTTAAGTTATTATGATTTTCTTTCTTAGGGAACTTGGAATTGGAATTGTTGCTTATAGTCCTCTTGGGAGAGGATTCTTTTCATCAGGAACAAAGTTGCTTGAGAACTTAACACAGGATGACTATCGAAAGGTTTTTCAAAAGCACACTTTTACACAAATTCATGTCAACTACTTTTTCATTTTGTTAATCAACCTACCTAGTAGCATTGCTTTAGAACCATGGATTAATTTCATTAGTGTTACATTAATGATGATCATATTAATATTTTTTAAATCATGTATGCTTTTTTTCTATAGTGATATTCATTACACAATAATAGTGTTTACTGACTGAACCACTTATTTTAATTTTGTGAAATGTGTGTGGTTATTGTATTGAGTTGACTATAGTTCAAAATATATAGTTGTGGTAAATTGAGTTCACTTTTTTTCTTCCATAGAGCAGTTTGGGAATAGGCACATCAGTAATGGATGGCACTGTAAATTGCTGCTGGTATTTACAATTCAAAACTCTAAGATAAAAACAGTTTAGAAATATCTATAACTTGTCAAACACAGGTCATATAGTGTCCGACACAGGGATATATATGCCTAATTCCAGAGGTGTGTGTTTGTGCTATGTATCCTTTCACTTCCCCTAGTTAACCTCTTAGTCCTACATTGATATATGAAAACTACAAAAAGATATCAGAATCTGGATTCCGTGCAGTCACAAGTGGTGACTATACAAGCTCGGTTCTAGTTTTAACACCAGAATTTTATAATTAACAAAAATAAAAAAATTTCTTGAGATTTGAATTGTCAGATCAAGATCAGACTGCTCCTAGGTGCTGACTGCGACTAATCCAATTTCAAAGATATTTGATGACCAACGAAAGTTTTAAAGAAAAATTAAAGATAGATGATTTGTGAATAAAAATATTGGATGGTTTGAAAAGAATGAAAATACAATGTATTTTTCTTTATTTGGATCCTTTACTTCATACATTATATATTTAACTCAAGTTCTTTGTGGTGATTCAGAAATACGATGGAACGATAATTTTATATGATCAAACTACACTATTTGTTTGTCTGTGCATTATTACCATGCTAGTTCATCAAATACTTAATTGAGATAGGATATGATAGTTTATCCTATAATGTCTCTTTATACTGACCACCAACCAGGTCCTTATTATATAATGTAAATTAGCGGAGTTTCCATATTCTATCTTTTAAGCATGCTTGTAAATATGTTGCAGAGTTTGCCTAGATTTCAACCTGAAAACCTGCAGCAGAATCAGACTCTATTTGATAAGGTCAATGAATTGGCTGCAACGAAAGGATGTACTCCATCTCAGCTAGCACTGGCTTGGCTTCATCACCAAGGGAACGACGTGTGTCCTATACCAGGCACGACCAAAATTGAGAACTTGAATCAAAACATTGGTGCTTTATATGTCAAACTAACACCAGCAGAAATGACAGAAATTGAGTCCTTAGTAGATTCTGTGAAGGGTGATAGATATATGCAGGGTGTAAGAACATGGAAGGAATCTGATACTCCACCACTCTCTTCTTGGAAAGCTGCATAATTAAGTGATTTTACTTAGTTAATGCTCATACTAGTGTTGCTTTGGTATTTGCTGACTTTACCTTGTGAAATAAATGAATATGAGAAGCTTGCCTTCCCTTCTGAATGAATTTGGCTGTATGAAGTTTATACTATAAACCTTTATAATTAATAGAATTTGATATTGAAAATTTTTTCAGTCTTATTCCACTTTTCTATAGAAATGATTATTGTGGGGAAAAAAAATCGAATTCGTATCCCCACCCTTCATCTAAAATTTTGTGATTATAGAAACTCGTTAGTGGAGAGAAGAATCGAAGAGTGATCTAATGAACATATAATCAAATTCCTCAAGTTGTGATTAGAATCGTATTGAGTTTTTGATTCATGTGAAGGTTTAAATTTTTTACTGGTATTGAATATATAGTAATATTAGGCACGTGCTTGTAAGTAAGTGAGTAGTCGAATCAAAATAATTTGAGGAACAAGACGAATCATATCACATAAAAGTATTTTGGATGCAAATAATTGTCATGATAAAAACAATTTAAAGAAAGGGTATCGAATATTACTTTTTGTGTAGACTCCTAATTCATTTTTCAGAGAGTAGGCAGACCTCTAATTATATACTACTTTTTGTCCTCTTTATTTCTTGAGATAATAGAGTTTCATGAGTTGGATGGTGATGGGATTAGAGGATATGAGTTCTACTTATAGATTTTTTATTAAAAAATTTAGTGTTAGAAGATTTATGCCGAGTTCGACGTAGAGACCACCTTACGGTTTGTTGATCACTTGCAAATAAATGTATATTTACCTCTCTAATAGCACTTGCAACATGTGAGTCCAACTGAAAAATAGATCACAAGTTAAATTGGTAAATTCATTTATCATCTCAATCAAAGGCTTTTGGGTGTTATTAATTTACACTCTATAATGTGAATTAAGGACATAATGGGTGTTATTAATTGCTTTTGTTATTAAGGACATAATGTGAATTAGACTCTATAATGGGTGTTATTAATTTAGACTCAGTCAAATGCTTTTGTTCAAAAAGAATATTGCAACAAGATGAAAAATCAAACAAACATTGTACTAAGACGATAAATCAATCGTCAATTTGGAACGAAAAGATCACGTAAAAAAAACACGAAATAAATTTTTTTTTTGTTGTTGTAAAAACCAGTCATTTAAATTAAAATAGAGGAAACTGAAGCATATGTGATTCTAAGTTCCCATTTTCGAAATAAAAAAGGGTTTAGTGTACAGGACTTATTTAATAGATGGGTCGTGGCATTTTGGATCTCAATCAACTAATATATATTAATATATATTTGATTTCATTTTTTGGATAAATTAAAATTAATTTTAAAAATGTTGAATTGATATCGATTCTTTGAGTGGTTGTGAATATAATTGATTCTACTTCTAAAATTGGGTATAGTTAAAATTTATAATTTATAATTTCAAAAATAAATTTTATAATAAATTTATTGTTAAATTTATTTTTATTTGAAATAATTTAATATGAATTATTTTAAACAAAAATTAATTTTAATGGTGAGAGAAGCAACAAGAAGCTAAAAAGTAAGAAACAAAGCACAAGAAGACAAAAGTTTGGAGATGAAAAATAGATTGGTGGTTTTGGTGCAATTTGAGAATCAGAAATAAGATATTGTGGGATGTCACATTAAGCTGAATCTTATGAAACCATGGAAAAGAGAGAAAAAAATTGGTTTAAGAATACCACTTTGTATAGGGGAGGTGGGATTAAAACTGCCGCTGTTTTCTCACTTGTATTCATTTTCTGGCACACTAGTTTTGTCCTTTGTGTTTCTCGTGTCTGCTTCACCAATGCCATTTTCTCTTCCAAATTTAATATCTAGCTAATTCTATAATCAGTACATAATATTATTAATACTACATATATGTACTTATCTCATTTATGAGCAATGTTGTTTGCTACAAAATATTTGCGCATGAAAGAGAAAATATACAAAGATAGAAGTTTTTACCCATTACTAATTGAATAACTATGTATATACATAGGAGAATCTTGATAATTATAATTTGTAAATGATGTCGGATGCTATTTGGAAGAGTGGAATATATTCTTATTTTTTGAGAGAATATATACCCCCTACTTTTATACAAGTTTTTGTTTTATTATAGAAATGTTCCTTCTTCTTTAGTTTAGGGATAAATGTTAGGTTATACATACAAAATACAAAAAATAAAGTATTTTTTTATAAAATTGAAGAGCATTCAAAATACTATAAGAAATTTGTATTTTAGGGATCTTCTTAAAATTAAATACATTGTTTACTAAATGTTTAGAAATGAAGACAAAAATTAAGAAGTTTGAATGAAGTGAAAACAAGAATTTAGATGTTTGATTATTGTACTTTTTCTATTGTGTAAAAAATGGGAAAATAAGATTAATAGTTATTTCTTTTTG